>CAUYSK010054813.1:0-75152 GCA_963575035.1 Avahi laniger | reverse complement strand
AGCCCTTTATCAGATTTGTAGCATGCAAAAATTTTCTCCCATTCTGTAGGTTGTCTGTTTGCTCTTGTGACAGTTTCTTTGGCCGTGCAGAAGCTTTTTAATTTGATCAGGTCCCATTTATTTATTTTGGTTGCTGTTGTGATTGTCTTTGGGGTCTTCTTCATAAATTCTTTGCCTAGGCCAATGTCTAGAAGAGTATTTCCAACATCTTCCTCTAGAATTCTAACAGAGTGATTCTTTTAAAATGTAAATCAGATCCTGACACTCCTCTGCTCAAAGCCCTGCAGTCTTTCCTCATGTCACTCAGAGTAAAAGCTGAAGCTCTGAGAAGGGCTTTCAAGGGTCTAAGTGATGGGATTCTGTTATCACTTTGACCTTGTCTCCTTTCACTCTCCCTTGGCTCCTTCTAATCCTGATGGCCCCTCACTCCTGGCGTTGGCTCTGATTTAGAATGCTCTTCACTGGCTATCTATTTGGCTCACTCCCTTACCTCTTTTGAGTTTTTGCTCCAGTCTCACCTTAATAAAGCTTCTCTATTTCTATTCAAATACTGCAACTTTCTCCACTCCCACTTGGCTCTCCTATCCCCCTCACCCTGCATAATTTTCCTTCTGTTTCATATCACTCATCATTGTCTAATATACTCTAAAATGTATCCATTTACCATATTTGTGGTTACTTGTCTGTTTCCCTTGCTAGAATGTAAGACATATGTCCTTTTTGATCTGTATTCTTAAATGCCTAGAACAGTGCCTGGTACATAGTGGATTCAGTAAGTATTTGTTGAATAAATAAATGAGCATTGATTATGCAGCAGAATTTGTAATAACCACTCTACATGGATTATTGATTTGCGTCTTCTCAAAACCATGATGAAGGAAGTGTTATGTATTATCATCCTTACTTTATTGACGAGAAAACAGAAGCATGGAGAGGCTAAACAATTTGCCCAAGGCCACACAGCTAATATATGATAGAGCTGGGATCTGAACCCAGTGAAACAGGGTGAGAAATTTACTGAAGAGCAACTACTCTCTACCCTGGGGCAAATGCAAATGACTTGCTTAGATCAAAAGCTAAGCAAGTAGTGATTTAATTGTAATGGTGTTCAGGACACTTGTTTAAGGAATACTAAACCTCCACAGCAATAAACTGAAAAGAAAAAATACATTGCTTCTGCAAAGCCAGACCTTGATTTCACATGGAAATAATAATAATAATAATAATAATAAGAAGAAGAAGAAGAAGAAGGAGGAGGAGGAGGAGAAGGATAATCTCCTGGTGAGTGTATCCTATTTCTGTCAAGTATTTTTATGACTCCACATGTAGTCAGTCAGCTAAGAGTTAAAAGTCCCCTTGCCAGGAGGGCTCCCAGCCTTTTGAAGACAGTTGAAAAGGAAGGAAGCTTGTTGGATAATTCGTCTGAACCTGTTTGGGGTATAAACTCCCGAACTGTGCTTTGCTGCTTGTGGCTAAGGTTTATTTCTCTGGGAATAGTTAACATCTATCCCTCTTGTGCTTTGCTTCAATCAATAATGGAAGAAAACACAGAAACAAAAACCTGAGGCTGGATTTAGAGGATTCCTAACCTTTGGTTTGACAGAGCATGTTTTTTACACTTCCCTTTCTAGACCAAGTGATCTTTCACAACTATAAAGCAAAATGCTGACATCAGATGCCACATTGTTCCACCTGAATTCCATGCCAGCATCTGCAGATGCATTTACAAAAAGTACATTTGATTATGCAGTGTCTCCAAAGCCTAAAAGCCAAGCAGGGAGTGGGTTAGTTGTAAAGGTGTCCAAGACTCTTGCTTAATCTAAGAAATAGTAAACCAACACTGCAATAAACTGAAAAAATATATATTGCTCCTGTAGAGCCAGATCTTGATTTCATGTGGAATTAATAATAAAAAGAAGAGGAAGAAGAACAAGAAAAGAAGGAAAACCTCCTGGGGAGTGCATCCTATTCCTGTCAAGCATTTTCATGACTCCACATGTAGTCAGTCAGCTGAAAGTCAGAAGTCTCATTCAGCTGAAATTCCAAAACTGAATAATGCATGGTATAGTGTCATTTACTGGAAACTAGAGGTTTGTTTTATTTTCTGAATTTTACATCCTTCAATATATTGCCTCAGAAGTTTTCTTGCTTGGAAATCACAAAAGAACACTAGAGAGGAAGTGGAATTCAGACATATGGAAGATGTTTTGACATTTTTTAAAGAACATCAGCTCTCTTTCAGTTAGTAGAAATAGCTTAATAATTAAATCAGTTTTGTCTCCAGTAATCATTCAAAGAAGTTTAGTTTTCTTCCTCCCTCACTAAATAAACAATGAGAAAGATAGAAAAAAAATATCAATTTGGAGAGGCACCCAGACTACCCTTGTGTCTCAGTTGGTCCCTGGGTATCCACAGGAAAATAATCACTGTCTCTGAAAATGTTATAACCAGTTACGCTTGTTTCAGCCGTTACCTTGCGTTAGGTATTGTTCACCTATACATATCTCATTTAATCCTGCAACAGCCCCATAAGGCAGGTATATTGGTTGTCTGTTTTCATAGTCATGCTGCCTGACAAACATCCACAAGTGCCAGTGTATTCAACAACAGGCATTTATTGCTCATGAATCTGAAGGTAGCTTGGTCGAAGCGGGTTTTGGGATGGCTAGACAGCTCTGCCGAGTGTGCCTGCTCGCTCACATGCCTGGGGTCAGCTGACCAAGGCTGGGACTACCAGGGAGACTCAACTTTACTCTGATATGCCTCTCTTCTTTCAGCAGGCTAATCCAAGTGTATTTTCCAGGTGACGCAGAGGGGCAAGAAAGCAAGCAAAAGAAGTGCACGAGGCCTCTTGAGGTCCGAACTGGCTTAGTGTCACTTCTTTGACCTCATTCTAGTGGTCAAAGGGAGTCAGAAGGCTGAGCCCAGAGTAAGAGTGGGAGGGCACTGTAAGGTTCCATGGCAAAGGGCGTGAATATGGAGAAGGGTGAAGAATTGGTTCCACCAGAGCAATCTATCACAGAAAGGGCTATTGTAATTTTAATCTTTTTTTTTTTTTTGGTATGAGGATAGGGAAGCTCAGAGATGGTAACGTGTCTAAGGTCACATGGCTTGTTAGCTGCATAACCAGCATGTATACAGAAAACCTGAGCCGTCTGACCCCAGGACCTGTGTCTGTTAACCACTGTGCACCCGGCCTTACCCCTCCTTCTTTGCAGTCTGGTTTTTGCCTTGATCACCCTAGAAAACATGCTCTTCTCAGGGCAATCAATGCCCTCCTGTGGACAGATCCAATAGCCTTTGTTAATTAGCGTCTCTATCCACAGTGCAGCACTCTTGCACGCTGCGTCCTTGGAGCTCTTTTCCGCTTTATTCTGCAGTGCCTGGACCTTTTTTCTCTTCCTGGCTTCCTCTGCCCGGCTCTCTGCACCCACCACGGAGGACATTCACTTCTCTTTCTCGGCGTCTCCATTTACAAGCACACCCACTCTAATACCTCTCTGCGGACGACTTTCGTCTGGCTGCAAGAAAGCGTATTATAATTCCCAGCGACCTCATTCAGTAGTTTGTCCCTCACAAATAACCGCCCAGGAGAATCGAAGGCTCTTCTCACTAGCTTCTTATCATTTCATATGACCTAGTGACTATCCCAGGGCTTGACGTTCCACCATGAGAAAAGTCCTATTACAAAAATAATACCACTGTAAGTTTTAAAGCCACTTGCCCTACCTATCTCTCTGTTCCATGGCATTTATAACTATAAGAAATTGCCACGAGTTGACTGTTTTTGACTTACAAAAGCGGCAATTGCATGTGGTTCAACTTAATACTATTTATTACCTTGCGCTGTAATTATTCATGTGCTTGTCTCTCCCTGTGAGGCTCACAGCTGTTTGAGGAGATCATGCTTCATTCTGCTTTGCATCAAGTTGCCTAGCACGTGACACCCTGCAGGGATTGGACCTCGTAGGTATTCAATAGCTGTTGGACGAAAGAAAAAATTAAAGAAACTATCTGAAATCAAGGCCCCGGAGGCTGCAGATGGAGTGCTAGGAAGGGAACAGGAGTGGCACGGGGACAGCAGAGCAAACGTGGAGCCAAAGACACGTCTCCAAGACTTCAATCCCTGCCTTGTGTCAGTGGCACATATCCCAAAGTCTTCGAATAACACTTAACGTTTTCCAAGGTAGTGAATGCAATGTATTCCATTATAAAATAATGTAGAAAGTTCAGTATGTATACAGAATAAAATCTAAATCACCCATAATCTCACCGCCTTGTGATAGATAATAGCCATTAACTTCCATATTGGTGAATTTCCTTGAAGGCTTCATCCACACTATTTCCTTCACATAGTTGGAATCATGCTACATACACAAACTTGTACTTTTTCTAAAACTTAATATCATAATATTAGCATTTTCTAATGCTAGTGGAGGTACTTCTTAAATATCACTTTTTTAAATGATAAAGTTTTTTTAACATTAAGATTTCTCTGTATTTTGAATTCTTTCCTTAAGACATATTCCCAAAGGTAATAGCCAAAAAGTAATTTTAACTGAGTCAAGGAGCATGAACATTTTTCAGGTTCTTAATACACATTTATATACAGTACTTTGCAAAAAAGTAGCACCAGGATACATTTTCCCCATTTAGACAGCAGTATGTGAGTGCTTGCCTTATCACATAAAAATCAGGGTTGAATATTATTATTTTTACTATTCTTTTATAACTCGATTGGCAAAATTTTAACCCGCTCTTTTAAAATTTGCCTTTATTGATTATTAGAGAGTAAATTTGTTTTCAGACAAATACTTGACTAGGTACTTTTATTTTCTCATGTAAATAGTTTGTTCATAATCTTTGCCTTTTCAGCTATTGAAATCTAAGTGTTTTCTAATCTGCTAATTTTAAGAATATTAGTTTTAATTTGCTTATTACATATTTGAATTCATTTTTACTTTTATAAAAATAACAACTGCATATAGTTAAAAACTAAAAGGTTTAGGACAAAAAACAGCTGTCCCTCCTCAGTACCTAGTCTCAGGCATCAGAATCAACTACTTTCAAGTTTTTTAGCTGTTTCTTCTGTATTACTTCCATTTTTAAAAATAATATTCTTTTGTGACCGTAGTTTAACTTCTGAGTCTTAGATGAGATCTGTGGTGGTATCCTACTATGGAAGACAAAGATTGTCTATTTTTTACACAACCCCTCATCCCCCTCAACTCTCCTAATGTGGTTAAAGTACAATTTTTAGTTAAATTAGAAGTCAGTGTTTCTAAATGCAATGTGAGATCATGTCTTGGATACTGGAACAGGAAAAGGACATTAATGGAAAAGCTGGTAAAATTAAAGTCTGTAGCGTAACATAGTACGGTACTGACAAATGTCCCAGGGTTACAGAAGACAATAAAATGAAGAGAAGTTTGGTGAAGGGTATATGGGAACTCTCTGTACTATACTGGCAACTTTTCTGTAAATCTAAAATCATTCTAAACTACTGAAAGTCAGTATTTACTATGATATACATATATTTGCTGTTGAACCCAAAAGTATGCTGTAGTTATTGTTCTTATTGGGTACATTTACATTTTTTTCTGGAATTAATATTTGGCTCATTTTAAATTAATTTATGAAATTATTTCCCAAATCCCCCAGTAAACCTGCTTAACAGTAGAACAAATGTCTACCAGTATTATTATCCAAATGCTTATATGCATCTGATAATCCACAGTTAAATATGTTTTTCTTGAGCCCTTGATTCTACTGCTTTAATGTGGGTTGGGTGATCTAGAACTTTCCCTTTCCTCTTCCCTATGTTGGAGTTGCTGTTTCCTGGATTCCTGTCTTACTTATTCTTAGTTTATTCTTCATTTTGCTAAAATATATCTTCCATATCTTTCTAAGGAAGAGTACATGATGGATAAATATTTCAGTCAGGTCTAACATTAATAATATCCTAATTCTACTTCTGATCTCTCCAGAATTTCTACTAATTGAGTCTCTTGGATTGATCCTCTTTCTTTTCTTTTCTCTCCTATCTTATATCTTTTTGTTTTTTTTTTTCTGTTTTGCTCACTTTCTGAAATATTTTCTCAATTTTATCATCAAACTCTTCTAATGCTTTTTAAAAAATATGGCTATCCTTTTTGTGTTAGTTTGTTTTTGTAGGTTTTTTTTTAGCCTTAAAAACAAAACCTGGTGATCTTAAGCTGTCCATTCATATTTAAGAATAAAGTATTTAAAAACTAATTAGGAAACTATTCCAAGTAATTTTAAAACACACTAATTTGACTATACATCTCTAGTGGATTATACCCTAAAGACAAAACTGCTCCAAAATATATTCAAATTGTTTTCAGTGATCATATTGTTTGTAGAAATTAATATTGCTATTCTAAGACTGTAGAGTATGTGACATAAAACAAATGAGTAGTTATGTAAAATTTAAATTCTATTATCCTTCGTGTTATTGAAATCAGGATTCTCAGCATGGGAGAAATGATAGGATAGAAGAGATTAAGTAAAAGCCTTATTCTGAATTTAAACGAAATTATCAGCTTAAATTTGCCATGTGTTTTATTTGAAAAAAAATCCTAGCCATGTCTACTAAAAAGATCCAGAAATAACAACCAACCCAGTAATAGTAAGTATCCCTAGCAACGATATTATAGTCTCATAATACCATTTCCCATTAAAAGCAGCCAGAGTTATTTAGAGAAATGGCTGACTCCTGGCCCGAAATAAATTGTCATACACACAGCAAGGAAAGCTATGAATGACTAATGCCATCATGTCAAAAGGGTCAGGAGCTCACTCTAAAAGGCCCTTATAGCCAAAGATGGGACAATCAAGCATCAGAAAGGAAAATAATTGCAATGGATGGAAACACATTAAATATTTTTAAAATCATGAGCTCATAAACATATCAAAGAAATCTAGATGGTTAACATTAGAGAACACTGGGGAACCAACTCATTATTTTTAAAAATGGCAAATAGAAAGAATTAAATAGTTGACGGGGAAATTTCTCTTTGTAGAAATATTTTACCTAATAAATGAAGACAATAACAGAATTACAATATAGTAATATTGCAAAATGAGTGAATCCAGGAATTAAACATCAGTGTCTGATAACACTAAGCAAAGAAGATCCAAGGAACATCATGTGTCTTCCAATGAAAGAACCCAACACCACCTACAAAATAGTCTTGCCACAAAAATAAGCCTCAGTCTGATCAGCCTTCATTTCCAACCCTCAATTGTCAAGAAAGACCGAGGACAGAAGAACATGTTTAGCTTAGCGTGATTGTTTGTTCTGGGTTAGTACTGCAAGTCCCATGTCTCAGAAAACTCCTCAGTCCTGGGCAAAACAGTAGGATTGTCAGTTTATCAAAAATCATCAGCAAAATCCAGAATATGGGAAAGTCCGGCAGTGGGGTGGGTGTAAGGACTTTGATTGTAATGCGTTCCTCCTGCTTTCAGCCCCAAGCTTCACCCAATAATTGAATCTGGGTTTTTCTAGAATTCTGTGACACAAGCATCCTGCTGCTTTAGGCTATTTTCCTCCTCAGGCATTCACAGAAAGTTGTCTGTTTTCTGGCCCTTCCTCCATCTGCTTTTTCTTTTTAATTTTGAAAATTGTGGCGAAATATATATAACATAAAATTTGTCATTTCAACCATTTTCAAGTGTACAGTTCAGTAGCATTAAGTACAATCGCATTGTTGTGCAACCACCATCCATATGCAGAACCTTTCACTATGCCCGACCGAGTCTGTGTACCCCTTAAACAGTAACTCCCTCTTACCCTCTGCCCCCCTCCTGGCAACCACCATTTCACTTTCTGTCTCTATAAATTTAACTAATTTAGAACCTTCATAGAAGTGGAATTAGATAGCATTTGTCTTTTTGCGACTGGCCTATTTCATCTAGCCTGATGTTCTCAAGGTTCATTCGTGTTATAATGTATCAGAACTTCATTCCTTTTTTGTGGCTAAATAATGTTCCATTATGTATGTATATTCCACTATGTGTGTGGGGGGGCAGTGGACACTTAGTGCTGTTACAAGGATTTAGTGAGTTGATACTGTGTTAATACTGCTAACTCTGTGTTGCCCTTTGTACAGTGGCTGACAACAAATGATCTATCACATGTTACTGTGTCACTATCAGTTTTATTTATGCTTTAACTTTCATCAAGTATATGTGTACTGGATGTAAAAATGAAACTTCCTTTTTTGGACTTTTAGCTTAGATCTCAAACCTAGGAAAAACTAGTATCAAGCCCCCTCTCATTCAAAAGCAAGTTACTTGATGATCTCTGCAGGACTTGCAGAGAGGATGAGTCAAAACGAATTCTGCCATCATTAGCTCCTGTGACCTCCAGGCTACATAAGGACAAACAAAGGATTCATTAAGAGGTCTAGAGAGAGCCAGAGTGTGGGGACAGTCTCCAGCCACAGAGGGGAAGACGAGAGCTCCTCAAACAGTCCAAAGATAAGAGTTGTCTCACTGTTCTGACAGCGTAGAGGAGGGAGAGAGCCAGACTTCCACTGTGTGAGAGTGTGTGTTTCCTGTGGGGCAGACTTGGATTGTTTGTCAGTTGGAGCAGGAGCCACTGGAAGCCAGGGGCTGAGTGAGTAGTCTCCAGGGGCCAGTGGAGGAGGCATAGTCTGTTACCGGGAACTGCAGCTGGAGGTCTCCAGTTGGGAGTCTGCAACTCTGCAGGAGTCAAAGGCAGAGTCGGTGGGGAAGATGGGTGGAAGATCACGCAGGGAAAAACACAGTCTCTTTCCCTATTGTTGATATCAAAACCTGATTCAGACCAGACCTTATGAAGAAGGGAAGTTTTAGATTGGATAAAAGATTGAAGTTTTGGAATTTTGAATACATGGAAAAGTTCTGGAATTTGCCTGATAGTCCATCTATGCCACAGAAGGAAGATCAAAGAGAGTCATTTTACCAGGGGATGGTGAGAAAAAAATAAAACAGTGGTGTTCTGCTTATGTACTACTTAGTTCAGGTCAGTTATGTATATTGGTATTATTGCTTCTTCATGGGTTTTCATTTATATTCTGTTATCTAACTCTACATCTATGTGCCAGGGGTATACTGTGACATCCATTGTAACTCTGAGAGATGATGTAATATTTGAAAAACTAAAGAAATAGTTTCCATTTGGTAAGGATCTACCACGCATCAGATATTATCTTGTATAACCCTCACAACAAGCATGCAAGATTACTATTTTCCCTATTTTAAAGCTGAGGTTTAAGGAACTTGCTCAACATCACAAAGCCATTATGTGGCTGTCAGATCCCAAACCTGCACTCTTGACATTGGACCATGCCCAGCCTGACAAGGACAAGACCCCTCACTCATCTTTTGTCAAAAACTTCGTAGGTATTTTTCCTTGTTCATTTCTCCCTATGATCTAAGGATAATTTTGTCAATGTATTTTGTTGAATAAATTATATACCTGATCAGGCATATCCTTTTCCCAGGTTCTCTCTGCGAGAGAAGACTCCTTTTCTAATGGACAATTTTATTTATGTATACATATATATATGTACATATATATTTTTTACAAA
Source organism: Avahi laniger (assembly GCA_963575035.1). Taxonomy (NCBI): domain Eukaryota; kingdom Metazoa; phylum Chordata; class Mammalia; order Primates; family Indriidae; genus Avahi; species Avahi laniger. Next base: position 65,556 of record CAUYSK010054813.1, on the reverse strand, counting down.
ATAGTCACTCCAGATAGGCAGATCATTAGACTATCGTGGAAAAAATACCTTGTGTATTTTCATACCTTTGTCTCGTTATTGGTTCCCTCCCACCTGAGTCATTACCTCATAACATTTTCCCTCCAAAGTGTACCATGTTTTTTCCCAAATTTCTGCACTGCTCATACTATTTCCCCAACATTGAACATTTGGTATTAACCACTCCCTTACCTTTCCACTTCCACTGCTTCAAATTATCCCTTCCTTTAAAGCCCAGCTCAAGTTTCAAATGCTGCACAATTATCCCAGTCAGTAACAGGCATCTTTCGAACTGAATTTATTGTGTACTGCTTTATGATGTTAGGAACCTTCCTGTGATTTTATGTTTGTCATTAAAAGCATGGCTCTATCTCAAGGCTCACTGGGAGTTTTTATTGTCAGGGGGACAGCAAGCCTGTTTTATGGAGTGGCTGTGGAGGGGGTGGGATGGATAAACCAACTTGTGTGATACGCATGACCAGCCAGCTAACTGTCCAAATTGTCAATAACAAAGGGTGCTGCCAACCTAAGTCTGGTTCTAGCTAGTATCTGTCTCCAGGGGTCTTTGATTCTAGGGTAGAAGTACTCAGGCTCCTTGGCATTCAGAAATAAACATCAAGTACCTATTCTATGTCTGGCATTGTGCTCTGAGATAAGGAAGGCAAGCACCATGCCCTCGTGGAGCTTAGAAGTCTGGTGGGGAGAGAAAGAAAAGTAAAGCGTCAGAAGTTCATGATTGTAGTCATGGACTCATAGCCTAAGGAAGTCTTTGTAAGTCAATGGAGAGATGTAGGAGAGGGTTTAGAGTAGAGGTGCTTAACTGGGAGCGATTTTGCTCCCCCAGGGGTCATCTGGCAATGTTTGAAGATACTTTTAATTGTCACAACTAGGGGAGGGGCTGCTAGTAGCATCTAGTGAGAGGCCAGAGGTGCTGCTATATATCCTAAAACACACAGGATGGCCCCCACAACAAAGAATTATCTGACCCTAAATGTCAATTGTGCCGAGTTTGAGAAACCCTGCTTTGGTGGGAGGGCAACAAGGCTGAGGGCACCAGGCATCTTGCTGACTGGGCTAGGGTTGGGGGTTGAGATCCTGCAAGAATAGGAACAGAAATAAACAAAACAAAACAAACAAACAAAGCAAAAACCTGGGAACCAGGGCAGAGGGCCAATTGGATGTATAAACTACTAGCGGTGGTAGAAGGGGAGGCCATGTCTACGTGCCAGTGTAGTCTTGCACAGTGTCACTTAGGGTAGCTCGGCCACGGCTGATGATTCCTCGAGCTCTCTTGGGGAAAGCATTGCCTACATGCCTGCATGGACTCAGAGTGGACACGGAAGTGGTGGTTACTATTGGCTGAGACAGGGAGGTCAATAGGGTTCAAAGTGGCCTTTGTAAATTATGTAAGTATTTCTTACATAATTTAAGGACAGAGACCAGTTCTTATGCATGTTTATGTCCACCATACCCCATATTGCTTAGCCAAGTGTCCTATATTTGTTCAATTAGTGCTTATTAATTGGCTAGCTGATTGATGATGTCCTTAATTGGTCATGCCATTCACATCCATCTATGCTCAGCACGGCCAGGACAACTTGAACGTGTTCCAATGTATTGAGGAATTAAATCTCCCAGTGAGGACCCTGGCAACCTTATCATAGACTTGGATTCAGCTCTGCATTTAAACAGGAATAAAAAAAAACCACACTCCATGCCTGTGGATAGCAGACAGCGTAACCTGCTTACTTATGGCTAGGCCCCCACGAGAAATGAAAGTGATAGGCAGTAACTTCAGTGATGAATTACAGAACAGCTTTATTTAGCTCTCTCCATCAAGACAAAGCATCCCTAGCCTCTGGAGAAATTAATGCGCCTTAATATGAATTAGTGGGTAATTTCAGATCAGCTATTTTACATATCTAGCTGTCACTTCTTTCCTCCCTAGACTATCTCTTCCTCTCTCTCTTCCTGAGTCTGTCTCTGGAAACTAAATATTGAAGCTAGAATTCTTCCAGATAAATATTGAAGTAGAAATCAGTGGACATAGATCATGTTCTAACCCTCCCAACAGATGCCTAGGCTTGTCCCTTTCTCTAGAGAGCCTTGCTTTCTGCTTGTTTTCAAAATTGTCATGTTAGTTTATGGAGGAAGTTGTTACTTCCTCCCAGGATAGTTACATGATAATGGAGGACTCTAAAAGTCAAAAAGACTTTACAATCCAAAGATAATTACTCTTTGGTGATAGGATTTTAGGCACTACAAAGGCAACTGTCAACAGAGAGAGGTTCTGAATGCTCCTAAAAAATCACACCATATATAGGAACAAATAATGACGTCATTGCTTGGTCATTAAATTATTGTGGGACCTTGGCCATGAAACTTCCTCTTTTAGCCTCAAGTTCTCCCTTCCTGGTGATACTTGCTTTGCACTTGCCAATCTGTAACTGGGGGGGACATCACCAAATGCAGTGGGCCAAGGCAGAATCTCTCTCTTTTTCATGGCATTTGTCACAGTTCCACACGTGGTGACTGAATTCCTGGCATGGTGGCCCTGGTGGGCATTGAATTGGCCTCATGACATGGTAAGAAAAGTCTTCTAATGTTGTTGCTCCTTGTTCCTGAGATGACTTCTCTTATAACATGTTTGAAAGACATCTGGGCAACGTAGTATTGTGATAGAAAACAACTAAACTACTGTAAAATTTTTTTGTGTTTTTTTTTTTTTTTAGCTCAAATCAAGACTTTAGTCAACTCCAAGCATCTTAGTGAAACCTGGGCTTCCTATAAGGGAGGATAAATTGTCAGTGAAGTTATAACTAACTGAATTGGGACTCTGTTCTGTGACATAGAAACAAAGGCAGAGACGAGTTTCTTGTTCTAGAGTAAATAGAAAAAAGCAACAGTTATTTTCACTTTCTTTGAGAGAACTTGGATTGGCCCAAACCATTAACTATTGAGGTCTATTGGTCTTGGAAAGAAAAACAGCCACAAGTGTACAGAAGACGAAATGCCTGCTTATACAGTGGAGTTAGAGAAAGTTTCCAAGAGGGGCCGTTTTCCCTGGTCATTGAATGCTGAAAAGGTAGAGCTCATCTAGACATATCGAGAATAAGAAGACATTACAGCTGTTTCTGTAATAAACAGTCAACAAGCACTGATAACTTAAAATGGAATGGTTTACTCTTGTTCATGCTGTATGTCCATTCCGGGTGTGTGGGCACACATGCTGCTCATTGCAGGCATTCAGGAACCAAGCTCCAACGTTGCTGGTTGCCATGCCAGAGACAAACATAAGTACAGCAAAACATACTAGCTCCGAAAGTGACACACAACACCTCTACTGACTTCCACTGGACAACGCAAGTCACATGGCCATGCCTAACTTTAAGTGGGCAGGCAATTCATTCTTCCATGTTCCCAGAGAGGAGGAGGCAAAATATTTGTGACTAATCTTAGTGATTATCATGAGGCATATGGATAAGAAGAGAGGTGTAAAAGAGCCTGGCATGTTTGAAGCACAGTAAAAAGCTGAAAACATGGGTTAGAAACCACTAATGAAAAACCTTGTATGCCATACTATTTGAAATTTGTTCTAAAGGTGCGGAAAGTTATTAATAAAAAGAAAAAGGATTTTAAGCCAAGGAATGATGTATTATGTTTGTTTGAGGTAGCTGATAATCTGAGATTAAAACTCAGTAAACCAGCACAACGATCCCCATTGCTGCCACGTGTGGAGACAGTCACAGATAACCCTGATGGGCTCTTACTCCTGGGCTCTCAGGAAGACAGACTGAGCCAGGGTTCGTAAGGGGACAGCACAATTTGCTTTCCTGATTTCGTGACAGGGAAAGCAAAGTATTGGCAGTATGATGTGAACACTTGGCATTGTATTGAGCGTACTTCTTAAATTTCATTCAGGGCCTACCAGCACCACCATGCGTGCTAGGAGTGCTGCCCCCATGTCTAGTAGCCAGAAGCGCTATTTACAGACTGGTAAAAAGCAGGGCTATTATTTATAATTTGCAATCCTAGCTTTTCACCTGGGAGCTGTGTTGAAACAGCCTGACTCTAAGGGGATAATTCTGAAAGACTCCAGGGTTTATATTTTGAGGCTTTTTGCTTGAGTGCCTTTCCCAATTCACCCAGGACTCTGAGTACAGAGATCCACAAACTTACTGTCTTGAAGTGTTCGAGGACAAAGGTCACAGTGGCAGAATGACCAGAAAGTTAGAAGGTGTATTGGTTTCCTGTAGCTGCTGTAACAAGTTTCCATAAACTGGGTGGATTGAAACAACAAAAATTTATTCCTTCATGGTTCTCAGCAGGGCCATGCTCCTCTGCAAGCTCCAGGGAAAATCCATTCCTTGCCTTTATTAGCTGCTGGTGACCCCGGGCATTCTTTGGCTTCTGACTGTATCACTTCAATCTCTGCCTCCGTGTGGTCACGTTGCCTCCTCTTCCTCTATGTCTTCTCTTCCCTGTGTCTGTCCCCAAACTTCCTCTGCCTGTTTCTAATGAGGATACTAGTGATTGCATTTAGGGCCCACCCATATAATCAAGAATGAATTCCTCCTCTCAAGACCCTTGACTTAATCGCATCTTTTGTTACATTCATTGTATTCATTCATTTTGAGGGTAACACTCATAGGTTCCAGGGATTAGAATGTAGACATATATTTTGGTGGTGGTGGGGAGCCACCATTCCAACCCACTTCGTGGGGCAATCCTGGAAGGAAGGGCTCTTCAGAGGGGTTGAGCCCCAAAGTGTGCATTTAAAACATGCCCAAAGCTTTGGTTAGCCGCCAAACTAAACATGTTTAGATGAGACCCAAGGAAGCCTTGTCAAAAAACCAGCAGTTGGAAACTGAAAAACTGAGTGGCGATTTCAGCCACTGCCAAGTAAAAGAGAGACAGTTTGGAGTTTGAGTCTAGCCAAGTTAACACCTTGTCAGAAAAAAACAAAACAAAAAAAACCCACACTCTAGAGGAACATAACAGACTCTAAAACCTCTATTGAGGAGCTGCTCCGGGTTAAAATCCTATATGTGGCCCTTCAGTCTTGGCCACAAGCAATTACAAACCTTACCTGGCATCCTGGCAGCTTTTGGGAAAAAAATTGCCCTCCCCATGCCAGTCTTTGTGCACAGCTAGTGCCTTGCAGTCTCTGAAAGAATTGAAGTGAGGGTCTCAGCCACCCTCTCCCTGGCCCACCCAGGCTGGCGGGAATCTGCATTTCCGGCCCACGCATCTCATTTCAGGAGACTCCTTAGTCCAGGGTGGGGCGGGGTTCAGCTCAGATACTGTTTAGGCATCTCTGTCAAGATCTCCTTATCAGGGGCCTTGAGGCTACTCTTCCCCACTCTGACTCAGTCTTTTTCACTCCTAGCTTTTACCTGTTTCCTTCACTCCAGCCCCTTGAGTCCAGAAAACGGAAGGAACCTTTTGTTCCCTGGTTACAGTGGATCCATCTGACCCTCACTTATTGCCAGACCATGAGGAAAAATGGAACATTTGGAGAGCCAGCACTACCCTTCTCTTTTTGTCTTCTTATTCACACTATCGCGGTAAGTAAATAAAGGCTTAATTGTTGCTTACAGTTTGTCTGTTGCCCTGATTGACCACCTTGACATCTGGCAGCTCTCAATATCTATCACATACATTCATAATTTACAGTTTTCAATAAAAATCATGAGACATGTGAATAACCATGAAAACTATGGTCATACTCAAGAAGAAGAAGGAGGACGAGGAAGAAGAGAAAAAATAAACCAATCCCAAAATTGTCTAGATGCTGCAGTTCGCAGACAAGGACTTTAAAGCAACTATTATAAATATGGTCAAGAACCTAAAGGAAAACATATATACAATGAATAAACAGATGAATCTCAGTAGGGAAATAGAAACTATATCAAAGAACCAAATGTGAATGCTAGAGCCAAAAAATAAAATTATTTAATAGTAAAATAAAAAAATTCATTGGATTGACTTAATTATGGATTGAAAATAGCAGAAGAGTCAGTGAATTTGAAAATAGATTAATAGAAATTACTTAATCTGATGAACAGAGGAAAAGAAAGATGGAATTAAACTAAACAGAGCCCCTAAGAGATCTATGGAACCATTTATCAAGCAACTTAATATATATGAAATTGGAGTTCTAGAAGGAGAAAAGAGAAAAAAAAAGGATCAAAAAAATGCTTAAAGAAATACTGAGTGAAATTTATGAAAGACTTCAATTTAGAAATCCAAAATGTCCCACAAACCCCAAGCAGTATAAATGCAAAAAAAAAAAAAAATCACATCAAGACATCTGATAGTCAAATTCATAAAATGGAAAGAGAAAAAGGAAATTTTGAAAGTATGTAGAGAAAAATGATGCATTACATATAGTAGAAAAATAATGAAATCATGCTTGGCTTCTTATCAGAAACAATAAAGGATAGAAAACAATAGCTTTGTTCACAGTTAAATCTAGGCTATAACTCATATCTCAGTCATATTATAAGCTATAGATAGTTAACTGCTTTACTCGCTCCCAAAAACTGTCATCACAGGACCAGGATCAGATTTCTTATGCAATTTGGAGATATTGGAACAAATGAACAATCTCTGAAGGGTGGACAATAAAATAATAGGCTTGAACATAGGAATTCTAGTCCATTTTTAGGTAGGTAAATCTAAAGAGGGATGTAATCCAGGGACTAAATGGGAAGTAAGCTTTGAAATGTAGTGCAGGGATAGAAGAAAAGACAGACAAATAATGATAACAATGTGTAACCCAGATGTTTCCAAGTCATTTAGCCTTCTGGTATAATCCTTCCTTTAATATTTGAATAAAATAGCTTAAGCCCCCACTCCATTCCAAGGGTTTTTATGATCTCATGGTCAGTTCTTATTCAAAATTCTTGACCTCACTGAATTATTGATATTTATTCATTATCTCACCTCTGACAACTGCTGTTCTCTCTCTTTCTCTCATAACTTCAAGCATGGAACCAATCACTTCCTATTCATTCCCTAAAGTGCCACTAACTCAAGGCTATTGTAAGGAATAGCTTTACTCATGATAATAGAGAATAAATTCTGTACAAACTGGTAAAATTGAATGTCAGATTGTGTTCCTTGAAATTCATTAGTCAATCTCATTGAGAAAGAAATTTCTCATTGGCCTCGTTTTTCCCCAAGCTCCTTAAACTTTCCTTGTTACTTGGGCGGCTCCTCTCTAGATAATTCCTCTTGCATCTCTCCTTTTCTCTAAATTCCCTCAGGTTCCCTCCCTGGCTTTGTCTAGAGCTGGCAGGAATAACTTCTAAATTCCCATTATTTTATACTGTGGTGTGGAATAATCGAATGATTTTTGTTTTATTGTCACTTTCTTTCAAGACTGATTCAAGAGCTTAACCTTTTATAACAATAACAACAAAAACCATCAAGTCAATTGCCTAAAAAAAAAACCCTAATCTTTTCCTAAAAAGAATTCTTCTATCCCATAATGGTGTTTTTCAAGATGTCGACCTGGAATCATATATCAGCCAGGGTCCCAGTGGAAACTGGTTATCAAATTATAAATGTTTGAGCAGGACACAGGGAACCGTCAAGAATAGTACAGTAACCTGGGGCTAGCAACAGCAGAACTATTACCTGTAATCCCAAAGGACAGTGGAAGGAAGAGGTTACTCTAAGCAATTATGAGAGACTCCCACAAAAAGGCCACCCTGAGATGAAAGGGACCTTCAGTTCAGGGCTGCAGCCAACTCAAGACAAATCGACAGGGTGAGGCTGAGGGCAAAATTCCCTGAACTTGTTCTCTTCCCTTCTTCTTGTTTCCTTCCAGAACTCTTCATTGGCTGAGGCTAACCAAAAGCCAGAATGCAAGGGAGGCCTTTGAAGTGTCCCAGACAAGTCAACCCTCCCCCTCCTCAGGAGAAGAGAAGTAGATCCAGGGGGGCAAGTTCAGGGTATCTGGTAAAGATTGCCTATATCAGGATCACCAGGGGCAATAGTTAACAAAGTCAATCTCTGAGAAAGGACTTAGCTGTCTGTATTTTCAATAAATTTCCCAGGTGTCCTTGTTTGTTTTTAACTTTTCATTTTGAAAAAAGAAAGTTCAAGCCCATACAAAATAGTTGCAAGAACAAACAACAAACATCCATAACCCTTCTAGATTCACCAATTAATATTTTGCCACCTTAGCCTTTTCTCATATTCTCTCTCTTTCTTATACACACACACACATTTTTTGCATGATGTGGGTGTAAATTGCAGACATCAAGACATTTTATCTAGATATTTCAGCATATACTTCCCCAAAATAAGACAGTCTCTTAAATAACCATAGTATACTTGTCAAATTCAGGAAATTTAACATTGATACAATAGTATTATTTAACATAGAGTTCATATTCAAATTTTGCCAGTTGTTCCGATAAAGGCCTTTGCAGCAAATTTTAAAAAGATCCATGATACAAATGGTATTATACATTGCATTTACTTGTTATGTCTCCTTAGATCCCTTTAATCCAAAATGGTATCTATGCCTTTTATGACCTTGATATTTTTTAGAGAGTATTGGCCATTAATTTTATAGAATATCCCTCTACTTGGTTTTGTCTGATTGTTTTCTTATGATTAGATTCAGGTTACACATTCTTGGCAGTCATATGACTTAAGTAATACAATGTCCTCTCAGGGATGTTAGATATACTCACATTTGAGAACCACTGCCAACTAGCTCAAATTACAGCCAATTTTTCAAAATAGGATGTTTTTCTTTATGCTACAAAAAGCAATTATTAAGCTTTCATCATAAGCAGGGAGGCATTTTAGACACTTCATATGTTGTCTCATTTAAGTTTCATAGTGATTCTTTTCCCCAGTGTATATTATTGTCTACTTTGTCAAAGATCAGATGGTAATATATGGATGGTTTTATAGCTGGGTTCTCTGTTCTGTTCCATTGATCTATGTCTCTATTTTGGGGCTATTTCCATGCTGTTTAGGTTACTATAGCCTGGGAGTACAGCTTGAAATCTGGTAAAGGGATGCCTCCAGATTTGTTCCTTTTGCTTAAGGTTGCTTTGGCTATTCAGGCTCTTTTTTCTGGTTCTATACAAAGCATAGAATTATTTTTGCTAGATCTGTGAAAAATGATGCTGATATTTTGATAGGGATTGCACTGAGTCTGGAAATAAATCACTTTGGCGAGTGTGGACATTTTAACAATGCTGATTCTACCAATCCATGACAATATATTTTTCCATTTGTTTACATCCTCTGCAACTTTTTTCCTCAGTAATTTGTAGTTCTCTTTGTAGATACTTCACCTCCTTAGTTAAATATATTCCTAGGTATTTTATTTTCTTTGTAGCTATTGAGAAAGGTATTGAATCTTTGATTTGATTTGCAGCCTGACGTTGTCGGTGTGTGGAGTGCTACTGATTTATGTACATTGATTTTGTAACTTGAGACTTTGCTGAATTTATTTATCAGTTCCAGGAGTCTCTTGGCAGAATCTTTGGGGTTTACTAAATATAAGATAATATCATCAGCAAAGAGCAATATTTGACCTCCTCTTTCCCCATTTGGATACCCTTGATTTCCTTCTCTTGCTTGATTACTTCAGCTAGGACTTCCAGACTATCTTGAATAAAAGTGGTGACAATGGGTGTCATTGTCTTGTTCCAGTTCTAAGTGGGAATGTTTCCATGTTTCCCCATTCAGTATGATGTTGGCTGTGGGTTTGTTGTATATGGCTTTTATAATTTTCAGATATTTTCCATGTATGCCTGTTTTGTTAAGAGTTCTTATCATAAAAGGGTGCTGAATTTTGTTGAGTGCTTTTTCCGCATCTATTGAGATGATTATTTGATCTTTGTTTTTGCTTCTGTGTTTGTGATAAATCACATTTATTGATTTATGTATGTTGAACCATCCTTGCATGCCTGGGATGAAGCCCACTTGGTCGTGGTGGATTATTTTTTTGATGTGCTGCTGAATTTGGTTTGCTAGAATTCTACTGAGAAATTTTACATCGATATTCATAAGGGATATTGGTCTACAGAATCCTTATTCAATATATGTTGCTGGGAAAATTGGATAGCCACATGTAGAAGATTGAAACAGGATCCATGTCTCACAAAAATCAATTCACGGTGGACAACAGACTTAAAACTAGGACACAAAACCATAAGAATTCTAGAAGAAAATGTTTGAAAAACTCTTCTAGATATCAGCCTAAGCAAAGAATTTATGAAGAAGACCCCAAGGACAATCACAGCAACAGCAAAATAAATAAATGGGACTTGATTAAATTAAAAAGCTTCCGTGCAGCCAAGGAAATAATCAACAGAGCAAATAGACAATGTAGAGAATGGGATAAAATATTCACAAGATATACATCTGATAAAGGATGAATAACCAGCATCTACAAAAAACACAATTGAACCAACAAGAAGAAATCAAATAACCCCATTTAAAAGTGGGCAAAAGACATGAACAGAAGCTTTTGAAAAGAAGATAGACTAGTGGCCAACAAACATATGAAAAAAAGGCTCAATGTCAATAATCATCAGGAAATGCAAATTAAAAGCACAATGAGATATCACCATAGCCTAGTCAGAATGACTTTTATTAAAAAATCACAAAATGATAGATGCCGGTGTGGATGCAGAGAGAAAGGAATGCTTATACACTGTTGGCAGGACTGAAAATGACTACAACCTCTATGAAAACAGTGGAGATTTCTCAAAGAACTGAAAGTAGACCTACCATTTGATCCAGCAATCCCACTCCTGGATATTTACCCAAAGAAAAGAAGACTTTTATCAAAAAGACACCTGAACTCAAATGTTTATTGCAGCACAATTCATGATTGCAAAGTTGTGGAATCAACCCAAATTCCCATCAATTCATGAGTGAATTAACAAAATGTGGTATATGTATAACATGGAATACTACTCAGCCACGAGGAAGGATGACTTAATGCCTTTTGCAACAATGTGGATGTCAGACACCTAGACATGAACAATAATAATTAAATGTAATCCCTTTTGATATTTTATTGATTTTCCATTATATGAAAAGCACAGCTTTATAGATGTTTTTTGATTTTGACTTTATAAAAATATATTTGTCAAGGTTGGAAGTAACATTTTACTTAATGATTGGTTTGTAACTTCCACATATTTAGACAGAATATATTTTTCTCTATTTGTTCTCTTGCCCTACGCCTTTCAAATACAAAGGCAGCTTCTCCCTGGCCCTCTATCCATAAGGATATTTTCCATAGAATGCTATAATTTAAAGTCTAGAACTCCAAAGATAATTTTTAATGAGATCATCACAAACAAGGCACACGCTGGCTGTAAAATACACATTATTTACATCCCCGGGTACAGATTTGGAGTTCCATGTTCCTGTTAGAACATGGGCCCTGTAATGGAAAGGAGTACTGACTTGAAGTTGGAAGACATGGATCCATATCCCAGCCCTGTTAGTTACTTCTTTTGTAATCTTTAACAAAAAAAATTCACCTAGAACCTCAGTTTCTTCATCTACACAGTGGGATGATAATCAAGTGTTTTTTCAAATACTAAATGAGATGACATGTAAAACCACATAAAACAATAAAATGTCAGATCTTGATAGTTGAGTTAATAGCCAATCCCAGAAGCAATTTGTGCAAACACCTTGTGTACTTGTTTACTTAATACACATTTTCTGACCATTGTCCTTTAGAATTGATACAGGAAAGAATATTTCAAACAAACACAGAAGTACAAAAAATGGTATCATAAATCCTGAATTATCTATTTATATTCCTTTTTACTCTTCTCCCCCACCATGGATTATTTTGAAGCAAATTCCAGACATCATATCATTAAATTAATAAGTATACTTTTTTCTTTCAGGAAATCTTTTTATTATATAGAAACTAATATATTTCAGAGTTTGCCTTTGATATAGATTTTAGGTCTAATGTTTGGAAGTTTTCAAAAGTCTTATTTCTTTCTTCTCACTGGGTACTATTGAAATGAATTGAGCAGAAAGTAGGTTATCAACTATGTCACCTAAATGCAGAGCAATAATGGCAATGTTCTTTGTGCATTCTGTAATTTCTAGTAATTTTCACTCTAGTATTATTTCTTTATGCGAAGCATTGTCTACAGAAACATCAATAAAGTCCATTCTCATATTTTCAAGGACATTAAAATTTAATATGTAGTTGTTTTCTCTCTAATTGTTAGCAGTAAAATTCTTATAAAAATAGAAAGCTGTATTTGTATGTGTGTGTTTCACAAACTGCAGGGTGCAGAGCAAGTTAAGACACTCTATCTATCCTGCTTCCCAGAGAGCCAGTATTAGTTTCTTACTGCTACTGTAACAAACTATTACAAATTTAGTAGCTTAAAATGCCACAATTTGTCTTACAGTTCTGGAGGTCAATAGTTTAAATTGAATTGGCAGGACTGAGCTCCTTCTGGAGGCTCTAGGGGAGAATCTCTTTCTTTGCCTTTTCTAGAGGCCACACTGGCCATTGGCCTCTTCCCCTGTCTTCAAAGTCAGCAGCATGGCGTCTTCTCTCTCTCTCTCTCTTTCTCTCTCTCTCTGTTTGTGTGCTTCACTCATTGCACTGCCTTCTGTCTTTGACCCTCCTGCCTCCCTTTTATGAGGATCCTGGTGATTACATTGGGTTCGTTTGCATAATTCCCCATCTCAAGATACTTGATTTAATCATACCTGCAAAGTCCTTTTTGTTATGTAAGGAAACATTTCATAGGTTCTGAAAATTAGAACATAAACATCTTTAGGGAACCATTATTAAGCCTACTGCACCCAGTCAATCTAGGGGTAGAGAAAAATGAAGAGGAAAAGGGAAAAAGATAGCAAAGCCAGGCAAGGAAAATAGAGGGAGGCAGATGGTGAAGAGAGGACCACAAGTTTTCAGGAAAACAGTGCAGACAAGTGGGAAAAGCATTCCTCGATGTTTGACTTGTAGGAAGATGCTGTGGTTTGAATGTGTCTCCCAAAAATTCATGTGTTGAAAACTTAATCCCTCTGCCCTTATAAATGTATTAATGTTGGCTCTGCCCTCATGAATAGATTAATGGCTTAATGGGGTCTCTTCCCTTATGAAAAGATTAATGTCACTATCACAGAAGTGCGTTCCTTATCATGGGAGTGGCTTTATTATAAAAGAGAGCTCTCTCTTTTCCCTGGCTCTCTTGTGCTTGCCCAGCTCTCACCATGTGATGCCCCGTGCCATGTTATGACAGAGCAAGAGGCCTTCACCAGATGCCGGTGTCATGCTTTGAACTTCCCAGCCTCCAGAACTGTGGGCTAAATAAACTTCTTTTCTTTATAATTTACTCAGTCTATAGTATTCTGTTACAACAACAGAAAATGGACTATGTCAGAAGGTGTTCTTCAATAGCTGGTAGCTTGATAGGAGGAACCTCCTATCTACAACCTGCTGAACATTATAGGAAAGTGGTTAAAATGGCACAGAGAAACTCAGGAATAAAGACTATTTTAGAGTTTTTCTATGGGTATATTATGTACAATTTTGTGTATAACAATATTTATAAACTTTTTTTACAATGAACAGTTCTTATAATATTCATTTTTTCTTAGTGTATGAACACTTTTAGACCCTAAGATCTCTAAAATAAAAAGGAAAGTATTAGCAATGTATATTAGTCTGCTAGGGCTGCCATAACAAAATACTACAGACAGGGTGACCTAAACAAGAGGAATTTATTTCTGACAATTACAGAAGCTGGAAGTCCAAGACTGAGGTGTCAGCAGATTTGATTTCTCCTGAGGTCTCTCCCCTTGGCTTGGAAATGGCCACATTCTTGCTGTGTCCTTGCATGGCCTTTTCTCTGGTGTCTCTTCCATCTTTTTTTTAATAAGGACATCAATCCTATTGGATTAGGGTCCCACTCTAATGACCTCATTTAACCTTAATTACCACTTTAAAGGCCCTCTCTCCAAATACAATTACATCGAGGTTAGAGTTTCAACGTATGAATTTTGGGGGAACACAATTCAGTTCATAACACCAGGTATTATAATATGCCAGATAGGATAATACCTCATACACTACATCTGGTATTTATAGGATATATCAGATAACATTGTGGCAAGTACAGAGTTGGAAGAGAGAATTTCCAAAGTGGAACAAATGATAAGGAGACAGAGCAACTCCAAACCAGCCAGCAATCCTCCCCACTCCCAGTAGTCTACCTGCTGAATATTTCCTCAGGGCTAACCTGACCTGAAAATGACAAAGGAGTGCAGTTACCAGGCATGTCTCCATACAGTCTAGTATGTATGTTTGTGGTCCTAATGGTTTTGGCTTCAGGGTGCTATGATTTACTTGAGTTGGACTCCAGTCACTAAGAGAGTTTTAGATATGGTAGATCAAGCTACACTGAATGCTTCCTCCCAATGGGGAAGAGACTAACTTCATTTTATAAAGATTTTATGTTTAATAACATAAGCATAATTTTAATGTTTAATAATTTAAAAATACCAGGTGAAATCTAAATTTGAATAATACAACAGAGAGCTCTTTCCCCAAGAGATACAGCCCATGATTGGGGTTCACCAAAGACCAGATAAATGCATCAAAGGCATGACAGATAGCTTTAGTTCCTAACAACAAAAAAATACATACATGCATACATAGTACACACACACATATTTAAAGAAAAAAATTATCCATAAATCTTGTTAAAGACGGTAAGGCAGACTTTATTCAAGGGGAGCAACGGTGATTGGCCTGTGCTTGCAGCGGGGAAGAACGATCGGACCCAACTCAATGGTGATCTCACACTGGGGAAAGAAAGATTAGATTAAACTCTGACTCCAACAAGGGTGAACAGAGATTTACAACCAAGAAGCAGGGTGGAGAGGTTCAGTCAGAAAACTACTAAAAGGAAACACCAAGGACAAGGGGGTTCTTGCTAAATTGAGTTGATAGGATTATTGCTAAAGGCAAGTCAGAGTGATAAGACCACCAAGGGTGATCAGATACCAAGGGTGGGGGATTTTCACCAAACTGACTTAGCACAATTCTTGCTAAAACTGAGTTCTACAAGAACATAGAAGGAATCCCAAGGTTGGGCCTAAGGAAGGACTCAGGAGCTGATCGAAGTTTTGGTCAAGGGAGAGTGTCTTTATCTATCTATCTATCTATCTATCTATCTAAGCCACAAAGAGCAGTATTCATGCCCCCAAAATGTGGGACAGAAGACAGGTGAACTAGAAGATCAAAACTGCCACATTGTCATCCTTTTACTTATAGAAAGTAGTGGGATGATAATATGTTTGTCAGGAATTCAATTTGGCCTAGAAGAAAGGCAAGAGTAATTCTAAAATCCATCTTCTGTGTAGCTAAGCTGTAGCCATTAAGAGGTTTAGTATTTAACAAGTAAGCATCTTTAAATCATCTTTGAGTAAGAGTGCTCCAAGCACAAGGGTCAGCCTATGCAAGCACCCTGAGAAGGGAAAGATGCTCGGTATGGCTGAGGAGCAGAGAGAAGATCTAACTAACTACAGCATGGGGATGAGAGGGAGGAGGGTAAGGAGGTAATTCTTTATTAATTGCCAGGGAAAGGTCACGTGGGGCTTTGTAGGACATGGTAAGGACTTTGATTTTATTTTAAGCAGAGATATCACACTATTTTATCAGGTTGCCATCACATAGATGATGGACTGGAGGTGGGAAGAGTAAGAGCAGAATCTAAGAGACTATTAATTCTTTCAGGTGGAAGAAGAGGTGGTTTGTACCAGAGTTGTAGCAGTGTGATAGTATTCAATGGTCAAATCTGTAATGTATGTTGAAGGTGATCCTGAGGGGCTTACTGCTAAATTATATTTGAGGCGTGAAGAAAAAAAAGAAGGTTATAGAAACATCCCTAGAGAAGCAAACATTTCGAGAGCTGATTTGGCAGGAGATGCCCAAAGGAGATGATGGTGCAGAGTGCAACCTCCACTGCAGACCAGGGCTGAAGACTGTGGCTACTGGGCATATTGTGGAGAAATTAGGAAAATAGTTTTCTTCCTCAATACAGGACCAGAATATAATTTTTCAATTGCATCTGATTCTTGAATAGGGGGAGACTGAGTATCGGGATAAATTGGATTTCATCTTCCACAGCTATCCAGCATTTGTTTATTTGAGCTCCAGCAAGATATATGCCATGATCTCCAGTGATAGCCTAGTGGATAAAATGGAAAAGAATGGAATAGATAATACAAGAATTTATAATTTATTGAGAGAATTTGCCCCATATGGCAAATAGCTCAACTTCATCTTGAAAGGATGTTTCTTGTAACTATGGAAACCTGCCCATAGCTTAGATAAAGACATAGAGGGCTTCCTAATTAAATTTGAGTATGATATAAAGCTGCAAAGAGACATGAATACATAAAAGACAGAATCAGGATTCAAAATCATTTGTGGCTAAAAAGTTAATTTAATGAAGATTCATGTAAGGTCTTGCACCTGGGTCCAAAAAGAACAACTAAATAAATGCAAGTGTGGAAAGTCATGAGTGGACAGACACATTCATAAAAAGACTTAGAGGTTTTAGCATTCAGAGGGATCAATATTAACCGGCAATGTGATTTGATTGCCAAAGAAATTATTGCAATCCCAGGTGGTATTAATGAAAAATTATCCAGAGAGAGACATTAGCCAGATCATATTTAGTGTCTTAGCAACTACAACTTTAGAATATTGACAAATGGAAATAAAGGAATTTAACCTAGAGAGAGATTTGGATCTAAGATGTGGCTGACCTGGGCTGTATTTAATTCATTCCACAAATATTTGCTGTGTGACTAGTTTGTATCAGGGACTATCATAGGCACAGAAGCAACATTATGAAAAAATGCTTACTCTTAAAAGGATGAGATTCTAGAAAGGAGTAATAGCTAATAGCTTTTGTTCAGAAGAGATATAAGATGTATCTGGATAGCCCCAAAGAAGCAATAATGCAATATTGATGGCATTGAAAGCGAATAATGATTAAGAGCTTTAGGTAAACCTACTTTTCTTTAATATTCAAAAACAAATAAAATTCATAACAGCTTTCTGAGAAAGATGAATTATTTTGATGTTAGTAAGTTTTTTTTTACTAGAACTGTTAGGAAACATAGGAAGTCATACATTTAATTCTTTTTTAAAGGCATTTTACATGCACATTCTAGAAAATTTGAAAAGTAGAAGTATAAAAAGAAAGAAAAATTGGCCATAACCAAATAACTTGGTTAGCCACTATCTCTCTCTCTTTCCCTAGATACCATTTTGTTTCTTTACACACACACACACACACACACTCACAAACACACACACACACACACACACACATCACTACTCCTAGTTACATATTAGATGGTTGAGATATTGTTGTAATATACCTTTATGTCCTTTTTTATTAACATTGTAAGTATTTCCATAACATTTAAAGTTCTTCGTGAAGATCATTTTATGGTGGAGCAATACTATTTATATATCATATGTATGTGTCATGGGTTTTTAAACCACCCCTCTGGTGCTGGAAATTTATGATGTTTTCATTTTTTGGTCATAAATGATTTTATGGTAAGTATCTTTGTAGTAGCTGTGCTCTCATCTCATGATTTACTTGGAACAGAGTTATAAAAGTGTAATTACTGTGCAAAAAGCTATGGGAATTCTTAAGATTTTGGATGCATATTATAAAATTAATTTCAGAAAGGTTAAACCCATTTACATGTCATTAGCATAAGAATACCAATCTTACCTCACTGGTAGCCAGCATTATTATTTTTTTAACCTTTCCTAATTTCATGGGCAAAAATTGGTGTTGCATTTTAATTTACTTTTCTTAGATGATTAATGAGGTTGAACATGTATTACACATGCTTATTAACTACTTGTCTTTTCTGTGAGTTGAAGTTTCTTATGCTCAGTTCTTCAATGGTGTTGCAGAATTTTTCTTATTGATTTGAACATGCTCCCTAGACAATAAGAACATTATTTTTTAATCATTTCTATGTCATTATGGCAATTACTTTTTCTTCATTGTCTTTTTTCTTTGGTTTTGTTCATTATTTTTACATATCAGAGAAAATACTGATAAATTTGATAATGAAAAATGAAATATTATACATTTTATAAAATAATACAAAAATGCATAAGCATAGGAGATATTTGCATCAAATGTTTTCAACAAAATATTAACATGCTTAACATTTAACACTTCAAGCAAATCCATTAAAAATATCAAATTTCAATAAATAGGTGCAAAAAAGACAAAAATACGATAAACTCAAGAAACAGTTTAACCTAACTAGCAATAAAATAAATTAAAATAATACATTAATATCAATGATGAAAGTTCATCTACTATATTAGCAAATTTTAAATGATTATACTACTGTGTGTGGTGCTACAGGTACATACAAACTACTAGAAAGTAATTTAGTAAGATGCTATATACTAAGAATTTTAAAATAGTCATATTTTTTGTTTCAGTAAGTCCATTTTTGAAAAATTTTATTGAGTCAGTTAGAGATGTGGCTACAGATATATATTGGAAAATTGTATGGAAATAAATTAGAAGGGTATGTTTATTGCATCATCATCTGTAAGCAGCCTAAGTGTCCAATATAGAGGATTTAATTAAATCATACTTGCTTTCTAAAGTGAAATATCATGTTGCTAATACATAATGATGTCATCTTAGAAATTAAAAATATAATAGCTAAGAAAACATTCAGTAAAATGTTTGAAAGACAAAACTGAGGATATTTCCTGGAAAGCAGATGAAAAGACAAAGATAAGGAAATCAAAAAATCCATTTGGGAGGGCCAACATCCAACTAATAAATGTTTCCAAAAGGGAGAATAAGTAAATTAGTGGGAGACGAAATGATCAAGGAGTAAAACATATGAGGACATTTTCTAGAACTAAAAGATATTTGTTTAAAGATTCCCAGATGCAACGACTGCCCATCACAGTGAACAGGAGGGGTGTGTGGGGAGGAGACTCACAGCAACATAATTGTGAAGTTTCAGAACATTCTAGAGATAGAGTGAAGATTTTCAATGCTTCCAGAAAGAAAAATTAGGCCTCAGACAAAGGACTGGAGCAAGAAGGCAGCAGATTTTCTCAACAACAACACTGGAGGCTAGAAGACAAAAATATTTTTAAAAATCTGAGGGGAAAGGATCTTCATTCTGGAAATCTATACCCAGCCAAACTATCAATCAAGTATAAGAATAGAATAATGGTATTTTTTGGACAGCAAAATCTCAAAAAATATACCTACATCTATCCTTGTTGAAATTCTCTCAAGAAACTACAGAGGGATGTTTTGTATCAAAGAGAGGATTTATGGTAAGAAAGGGAAGAGCATAGAATTCAGGAAGGAAACGTCTCAAGCATGAGGGAAGCAAGAGAAATCCAAGGATGGTGGCAAGGTAGCTCCTGTGGGACCTCATGCAGCAGGTTAAAGGGAAACTTGTCTTAGAATTGGGCCGATAGAGGACCTCCAGATGAATATCTCCTCCAATTTACCATAATCACCACCACTCCTCACAACTCCCCCAACCCAGATTAGCTACCTGATATATTTGCACACGAAGAAGATTGTATTAAGAGGTGTTTTATTATAGAACTGTTGAAGGGTGTAAAAAGACTAAAAGATTCAAAGAAAATGAAGCAAAAGCTTTAATGAGGCAATATTAACTCCAAGGTACAGAAAAAGGGGAGCAATAATCATAGCCATTTTATTTCATTTGTATTTTATTGAGTACTTGTGATACATCACTTAATGTTCTAAGCCTTTTACACATATTAACTCACTTAATCTTTACAATTGCCTTACCAAGTTGGTGCTATTGATATCTCCATGACACAGGAAGGGAAAAATAAAAAGGCCATTTGCCTGAGGTGCCAGAGTGGGATTCAAGAGGCCTGTCAACCTCGGAATTGCCTCTCTAAGAGAGGAAATGGAATCACAGCACTCAGTTTTGTTCAGCAGTGAACAATATTTGCATAGCCAAAATGATAAAATCACTGAATACAGATTGACCCCAAATTGTCATGTAACCATATTGGGACAATCGGGAAGTAGGAATAAAAAGGTATGTAAGAAGAAACAACAACAAAAAAACTTCACCTGCAATAATAGAAAGTCTATAAGTAATTCCTAAACACACACATATATATGCGTATATATATGTGCATATATGTGCATATATTTTTAGATATTTGTCAACTTGATATTTGTTGTTAGATATTTGTCACCTGTTATTGTAGGTGATATATGTATATGTGTGTGCATATATATAGTTAAAATATGAAGGTAAGTATCAAAAGAAAAGAAAAACAAGTTGAGAGTAATAGCTTCTAGGAGCCACTTAGCAGCATCTAATTTTTAATTTAAAGCCATGTGCATGTATTACACATACACACATACATATCTATATCTAGAATATATCTATATCTATGTACAGTTGATGATGACAAAGATTTTTAAAGGTATAAGTCATGGTAGATGCCCATGGATCTGAGTGCACCTCTGCTCTCCTGGCTGTTTGGAACCTCTGTGCTGCCTGAACCCCCCGACAATCCGGCACCCAAAGGGTGCAGGCCTGGCAGAGCCCTGTGTTCCAGGACCCACTCCTACTCCACAGCCACCCTGGCATTGGCCTCATCCCCATTGGGTCTGTGCTTATGTTCTCCCAGTTGTTAAATATTTCTTAATATTATCCTTGCTTATAAAATTACATTAAGTGAAAAAGGAAGATGTAAGTTATATCTAAAAAGTCAATAAAAGTGAGTTTATCTGTGTGGGGACTAATGCATTGTTTTCCTCTTTATTCTGGATTTTTAAAAATATTTTCCATAAAAAGCACAGATTAATTTGAAGAGTGACAGGAAATGTAAAACAATGAACAAAATAAAGCCCACAGATGGGTTCAATCACGGGTTTTTACTATGCCTAACTATGTTCTGCATCACATAGCTGGTACAGCCCCCTCCCTCTTTCATAAACAAACCCCTGAAATGTTTGAAAGGTAGATGTCTAAGAGTAAAAACACAGACGTCAGGGCTGTGAAGGTAGTCTCGATCCTAGAGAATTTAAACTACTTGGAAACACTCTAATTTACCATCTTTATGATTACAGGAAAAGCCACCTCCCTTGGGTCTGGGGGACCAGGTAGACAGATGGCCGCTCTCATGAATGCCCAGCCAGGTAGGAGGTAGAGCAGACAATCCCAGCCCAGGTGAGATGGTTGGCCATCCCCAATCATTACATTAAATCCTTATCCAGCTGCATTAAATACAGAGCAGGGGTGGGAAGTAGTCCAATTTGTCTTCCTAGCCCTACGGGAAGACACAGTACATCTTAAGTTGCTCCCCCACTGCCTGCATACATGAGCTCTTATCGTAGGCTTCCTATAACTTCTCCCCACAACCCTTTCAACTTTCTGAAACTGGGGCAGAAGGAGCTCAAAAGTGCTCCAGAGTCTGATGCCCACAGTGCCCAATGCCAGAGCCCCTTTGCCCTGCTGGAAAGAAGCTGACCAACTGTCCCACTTTGCTTGGCACTGGGGCATTTTCCAGGAAATGGGATTTTGATGCTCAAAGAGGGAAACATCTCAGGCAAACCAGATGAGTCAGCCACCCTAGCTGGAGGTCACCCTAGCTGTAGATCATTATTGGATAAAAAGTGAGTGTCGCCCTTGGGGCTGTAGGGGAGGGGATTGATGGGCACTTCTGCTAGGTGGCCAAAGGCTAACCTGTGAACTCCCTCTGTCCCTCTGGCCTTTCCCACAGGGACAGTGGCTGAAGATCGGACCTTCTCCACGAGAAAGTATGAAATCATCTTTCCTTAGATGATGTGTGAAGAATTCAGCTGATGCAAGAGGCAGCTTTTAAATATCACGTATAAGGCCAAAAGCTTGGGGGCCTGGTGGGTGAGGCAGTGACTGGGACATCCAGAGGCAAAGACGAAGTGGTGGTGACCGCAGCACTCAAAAGCCTCTCTTGAGGCAGCTGACCCTCGGCTCCCACTGAGATCTCAAGGCAGGAACAGGGCCATTTTGGCAGATCTTCCCATTTTGCAGGGGAAGCCAGAAACCTGGATTTTAATATGAAATCTCAACTTTTCAATGTGGAAAACCAATTCCAAAAACATGTAAGCACTGAGTAGTCTTTGCCAACTCATGTCTACGAGTAGCTGTGTTGCATACTCCCTGCAAAAGTAGGATGTGTGTCTTGGTTACACTAATTAAGAGTTCACATTGTGGCATAGAAGATGCCTGGGAGGGTCAGAGAACTTCCACAGGACTCACCGTTGGGTGTCAGCTGCTTTGTAATTTTGGATCTCTCTCTCCAGATGTGTAGGTCACTCTACCTCCCACTGAAGTACCAGACATACTAAGTGGGGAAGATGCTCCCTGATTTGTTCCTTGCTACTTCCTCATCTCTCCCACCCCCAACCAGGTTTGAATGTTGAACTGGCCATTTCTCTCTAAAGTGGCACATGGCTTTAGAGCAATTCAAAGAGCCCAAACTTATGGATTCATTATTAGCATCTTCTGTTTTAGAAAGTCCTGCTGTAGAGTCAAGTTCCCTGGGCTCCAATATGACCTTTAAAACCAATACCCCATCCAAACATACTGAAGGGAAACATCCTTGGCTGGGGTTTGCTAACAGGGAAGACAAAGTCCCTATAGCTGTTGCTGTCTAATGGAGGGCACATGCTAGGACTCCTAATTAGTGTTTTTGAAATTAATTTTCTTTTTGCAGATTAAAGTTATTCTTATAAATTAATAAATATAAGCCTTCTGGCATATCAATAAAGGGGGAAAATCACCCAGCACTGAACTGCCAAGTTTTGGCAACCCTGAGATCCCCAAATAGTGGAAGAAGTCAGGACAATCCTAAGGACAGTGGTCCTCAAAGTGTCATCTGAAGACAACTTGTGTCAAAATCACTTCGAGGTGAATTAAAAATACAGATTCTGGGGCCCAACTCTCAACCTGCCGAATCAGATTCCGTAATGGGGAGGCCCAGGATTCTAACAGGCTCCCCCAGTCATTCTCATACACAGTAAATTACAAGACTCATCACCACAGGGCCTTTATTCCTGGTTTCTAAGCAGCAATCACAGCCTCAGATTTCAGGCTGGGAAAGCAGCGTGGAAGTTAGCCTTGTCTCACCTTTGATTAGATGAAAGAACCTAATAAATATTAATAGAATAAAAGAATATGAGGGAGGAGGAACCACTCATGTGAGGATAGAAACTCACATTTGCAATGAGGGCAATTTTCAAAATGTCAATTAAGAAAGGAGACAGTCCAGTGTCATAATGTCAAGGGCTCCCGAAAGCCAGGCAGGATTTATTTTGAAGGTACCTCATGCCAGGAACTCAGCTAGGCAGTGGCATTCAGTTCTTCAACAGCATTTGTTGTAGGAATAAATAGGTAAATACCTATATATAAGAAATTCAAGCCAAAACATGTTAAATAGAATATATAGCGTCATTTAATATTGATAACATGAAGGTATAAAGGCCATTATGCTTTTTTATGCAAATAGCATATATCATTAGTAATATTAATATAAACATTAGCAGAAAGACAATAGTGAGACATTTTTATATGCCATCAATCAACTTAGTAAACCAAATAGACACAACTAAATGTTAGAGAATTTTAATAATGTGACCAATATGTTGGAGTTAATAGATGTATAGGAAAGCATATAACCTAAAAGAGGCAATCCTTGGTTCTCCCCAAACATTGATGGTGTGTATAAACAGGCACAATTTTTCCAGAAGGCAAATTGGTAGTAGGAACCCAAACTTTTTGAAATGTGAATCTTCTTTAATCCTGAAATTTTATACCTGGGAATTTACACTATGGACAAAGATGTATGCATAAAGATGGTGACTGAAGCATGTATGTGTCCAATTAGGGAACTTGTTCAATAAATCAGTGCCTTTGGTAAACAGGCGTACCTCGTTTTCTTGCAATTGTGCTTCCCAGATATTGCATTTTTTATAAATTGAAAATTTCTGGAAGCTGCATGGAACAAGTTTATTAGCACCATTTTTTTTTTAACAGCAGGTGCTAACTTTGTGTTTCTGTGTCATGTCTTGGTAATGCTCACAACATTTCAGACATTATTATTATTATTATAATATCTGTTATGGTGATCTGTGACCAATGACCTCTAATGTTACTATTATAATTGTTTTGGGGCACCACAAATTGCACCCATATAAGACAACAAACTCAATCAATAAATGAGTGTGTTCTGACTGTTCCATGGACCAGCCCAGGGACAGGGGACCTGTGACCTTAAGGCCACATGTGGCCTTCTAGATCCTTAAGTTCAGCCTTTTAACTGAATCCAAATATTACAGAACAAATCCTTTTATTTTTATTAATACATTTTTGTTCACTTTGTACATTTTTAATTTTTAAAATGAATGTATTTGAAATACCAAAGAATAAAATAAGTTTCAGTGACATAATCTTCCCAGATTGACCAGTACAATTAGAACATTAGTCAGCCATAGGGCTAAATTGACAGCTGCTATGCTCATGATTTAGTTCTAACCTCCCCTGCCTGACTGGCCCACTACTGCACAAGGCTGGTAGGTAAGAGTTTATGGGGATTGAATATCTAAATCTGTTATCAGCTTTTGACAAAGGTGCACTGTGTTTCTATTTGAAGTTGAATTCTTGAATAGTTGCACGGCTCAACAGTATTTTTGATTCTGTCTGCTTAACAGCCCATCATGTCAAAGAAGACCAAGAGTATGCTGAAGGAAGAAAACAGATTTTTTAGTGAGGATTGGAAATTGCAATATTATCTTGTTTCTACTAAAGATAAGGTGATTTGCTTGCTTTGTGATACAGCAATATCAGCATTAAAGGAATTCAATGCTCATCATCATTATAACACTCATACGAACCACAAATATTTTAAATTAGAGGGAGAAGTGCAAAAGGTTATATTGCAGAAATTAAAAGATGAAAAGCAAAAGCAAAGACAGTTCTTTCAAGCAGCAATAAGACCTGGAAATAATGTCACTGAAGAAACTTATTAAGTAGCTTATATACTCAGTAGAAAAAGGGAAGCAATTCAATGATGTAGAAATTGTGATAAGAGTGTATTGTCAAAGTTGTAGGATGCTTAGACCATGATAACATTTCAAAGTCTAAACAACTGCCTCTTCCAAGGAGAATCATAACCAATAGGCAGCATGGATTAGCCTCCAACTTAACAGAACAACTTCATGCAATAATTCAGAAAGAAAATATATATCATTCAATTGGTTTGGATGAATCAACTGATACTACTGACTCGGCGCAGGTTTTATACTTCATTTGGGTCATAACAGAAGATTTTCTTTGCTGTGAAAAGTTACTCCCTTTGGGCACTCTTGGGAACAGAATGCAGGGAATAGATATCTTCAACAACTTCCAAGATAAATGTTACAAAGTTTGACTGAATTTGGTAAATTTAGTGAGTGTATGTACAGATGGTGCATCTTCCATGACAGGAAAACATGAAGGGTTTATTGCACAGAGAAAAAAAAGTATTAACAGATCCAGATGCTCTCATTCCTTTTCATCAGCAAAATCTCTGTGCTGAAGCTTCTATTTTAAGTGACATTTTGCATCAAGTTGTAAGTACTGTTAACTATACTCCTGCAAATGCAACACAACACTGTCAGTTTTGTAACACGCTAAAGTTGAATAATGAGGTATTCAGTGTGGATTTGCTGTATCATTCTAAAGTGCATTTGCTATCACAGGGACAGGTGCCAGCCAAAATTTTATCTCTGCAAGAACAGATAGTTAAATTTTATGAAGAATAGAATCAGCAATGTGAATTATTGAAAGAAGGTTTCTATAGGAATGCAGTATTTCTGTGTGATATCATGTCAAATCAAAATTATTTGAAGAAGTCTTTGCAAGGTAAAACTAAGTCTATATATGATATGTAGCAAAAAAATCCAAGCAGTTTGAAAAAAGCTATTTTTTTTCAAAACACTTCTTTAAAAGAAAATTTTGGATGAACATTTTCCCCAGTTAGCAAAAGTCGTTGATGAGCAGGATGATATACGTGAATCATTTAAACAATACACAGCTCTTATAGAACTATTAATTGGAGAATACAATGAAAGGTACACTGACTTTGAGAATCATGACATCACACTCAAATTAGCATTTCAACTTCACCTAATTGATATCACCAAGGTACTACAGATCGAATTGATTGAGCTCTCAGTAA
Source organism: Avahi laniger (assembly GCA_963575035.1). Classification (NCBI taxonomy): domain Eukaryota; kingdom Metazoa; phylum Chordata; class Mammalia; order Primates; family Indriidae; genus Avahi; species Avahi laniger. The sequence goes on along the minus strand of CAUYSK010054813.1, from coordinate 39,218 downwards.
ATGACATTTCAAAGTCATTGTTTGCTGCTAAGAAAGATCCAGTTGAAACATGGAAAAATACAGCAAAATACCCATGCCTTCGGCAATAGGCCCAAAAAATGCTTTCTTGATTTTCAACCACTTATTGCTGATAATCTCCATTCTCCTACCTAAACCAAATTGAGATGGCCTCAAGGTCACAAATGACCGATACCCATCTAGAGGATCAGCTGAAACTGCAGACCTCCATGCTGCAATCAAATATTCAAATGGTTTCCAACAAAAAGTAGACAAAACAAAGTCATTAAAATGTTAGTTAACTTTAAAATTAACACATATTTTTCATTCTTTGAAATTACTAAGTATAGTAGTTATATTTTTACAACATACTGTTGTATCTCATTGAAATTTCTTGAATGTAGCCTTATTTGATTACAGCTAAATTAATGCAGCCTTCCAACATGAAAAGTTTCCCCACCTCTGGACCAGCCAGTCCCCCATCTCTCTCCTTCTCCTTGGGCCTCTCTATTCCCTGGGATATAACAATATTAAAATTAGGCCATTAATAAGCCCACAAGTGCCTCTAAGTGCTCGAGTGAAAGGGAGAAATGCACATCTCTCACTTTAAATTGAAAGTTAGAAATAATTTAGCTTAATCAGAAAGGCATGTGGAAAGCCAAGATAGGCCTATTGCTAGGGCTCTTGTGCTGAACAGTTAGCCAACTTGTGAATATAAAGGAAAAGTTCTTGAATTAAATTAAAAGTGCTACTCCAGTGAACACATAAACGGTAAGAAAGCAAAATAGTCTAATTGCTGATATGGAGAAAGTTTTAGTGGTCTGGATAGAAGATCAAAAGAGCCAAAGCCTAATTTAGAACAAGGCCCTAACTCTCTTTAATTCTGTAAAGGCTGAGAGAGGTGAAGAACCTGCAGAAGAAAAGTTTGAAGCTAGCAGAGGTCATTTCATGAGCTTTAGGGAAAGAGGTCATCTGTGTAACACAATAGTGCAAGGTGAGGCAGTAAGTCCTGATGTAGAAGGTGCACCAGGTTATCCAGAAGATCTAGCTAAGATCATGGATGAAGGTGGCTACACTAAACAACAGATTTTCAGTGTAGGCAAAACAGCCTTCTATTGCAAGAAGATACTATCTAGGACTTTCATGGCTAGAGAGAAGTCAGCTCCTGGCTTCAAAACTTCAAAGGATAGGCTAACTTTCTTGTTAGGGGCTAATGCAACTGGTGACTTTCAGTTCAAGCCAATGCTTATTTACCATTTTGAAAATCCTAGGGCTCTTCATAAATATATTAAGTCTACTCTGCCCGTGCTCTATAAATGGAACAACAAAGCCTGGATGATAGCACATTTCTGTTTACAGCACGGTTTACTGAATAAACCATTTTAAGCCCACTATTAAGACCTACTGGTCAGAAAAAAAAATAGATTTCTTTTAAAATATTACTCTTTACTGACAATGCATCTGGCCACCCAAGAGTTCTGATGGAAATGTCAAGGAAATTTATGTTGTTTTTACGCCTACTAACACGACATCCATTCTGCATCCCAGGAATCAAGAAGCATGCCTTTAACCTGCATTTGGGTGAGGCAAAGACATAAAGTGTAACTAGAATGTTTGTACCCTCACAATGCCTTGGAATAAAAAAAAAATAAAATAAAATAAAATAAAAAACAGGAGAAGTATTTTGTTCCTTTCTTCTAGGTATTGAATTATCCATATTTGGAAAGGTAAAAAAGATTCAGTCATTCAAGTGAACGGAAAAAGTCTGGCTTATAAAGGGGAAAATTGCAAACAATCAAAAATTAAAAGATGAAAATGAAGTAGTAAGCACTAGAAAAAGGAAATCAGTACAACCAAATTTTTTTAGAAAATGTTTTGCAAGCACTATGTGTATTTAAGAGGACAAACATCAAGGAAAAATTGTGTGCACTTATAATAATAACACGGGGAATTAGAGACAATGGAAAAGGAAATGGCAGAGACACTACACAATTACTTGCAGCTGTCTTTATAAATATAAAAGACTAGAGATTTGTCCCATTTGGGGATCAGATTTCTTCCACTGAAAGCATGAGAATTCGGAAGTGGGTAGATAATAGTGGTACTGCCGATAAGGATAAGAGTATCTTTCAACTGATAAATCCAGACAAGAAACATTAGAAAGAAATGGGAAAGAAACAGCAAAGGTTTTTAAGAGATTCATTTTTAAATTTGTGTTATTTTCATAACAGGCAAGGTGTTTAGACAGTGACTATCATACCTGCATGGAATTATCCTCACTTTAACAAAGGTAACAATCAAATAGGCAATTTAATTTTGATGAAAGAAGACCATTTAGAAAAGATGTAATCAGATAGAAATAACATATGACCGTACCATGCCTTTTGATATATGAAATAAACTGTTAGATTAGAATCTATTCCCAAGTTCCTATCTGTAAATGGTGGAAACATATGAGCATAATTTTAACTACTCAAAGATAAAGAGGATACCCCTGGCCCTAACCCATAGTTCTAAAGCTTCAGTTTGATTTATTTAAAATTTCTCTGATATAATAATCTCTAAGGGATCATTATACCCACAGCTGAATGCTGAACGTGAAATCATGCCATTTAGAAAGCTTTGTTGAAGGTTTAGCATGCTCTGCAAAATCTCACCATCAGCTGTTATCTTTAACTTTAATTTCCTTTAACAACAACAACAATAACAACAACAATAGCAACAGCAACAAAAGTTAAGCCAAGCAAATATCCAGCCGTGAATTTCCCAATGAGGATATCTATATAGAGCACTATTTTCTTTGGGGGTTTGGTTCTGGTCCTTGCATGGACTCATTTTTGCTTTTAATCAGAAGATTTCTCTCTTTTTACATTTTTCACTCATCTTTAAATGGGAATAGTAAGACTGGCTCACTACACAGGAATTTTAGGAGGATAATTGCATTGACTTTCCTGTTTCCGATTTCTAAAGGAAAATACTGCTTTTTACAGAGCTTGTATTGCTTTTTATTTTTAAGCAATCTGACAATAAAACTACCCTGTTGAGAACTAGGGCTCAGAATTTATGGAAATAACCAGTTTTACTATTCTTTCCTTTTACTGCAAGTGTTAAAAGTCTTATGTCAATGAAATTGATCATAATTTCCATCCTCTCTGTCTCTGCATCTGTCTCTCTGTCTCTCTGTCACACACCCACAAACACAGACACACACACAACTTTCTAATTCAGTAATTATGTCTAAACAGTTGAATAGTAAATTGTTAGGCTTAAAATTTTAATCTTATAATAATCTTTAATCTTATAAAACACAGCTTATTCTACTAAAAAAAATATTTATTCCATTCCTGGGAAACCCAATCTAGGAAAATGATGATAAGAACTGCTATAAATAGTAGTATACAAAGTAATTTAATAGAGAATTCAGATGTAGAACCAAATACATATTCGATAATAATTTAAATGTGGCATTTTTCATCAATGGAGAAAGGCAGGATTACCTATAAATGAGGTCAAAACAACTGGATAGCTATTTGGAAATATAAAGGTTGAAATCCTCTTTTATTCCTTATACTAAAATAAATACAAGCTATATCAAAGATTTGAATGTAGAAAAAAATGAATCCTTAGAAGTTCTAAATAAAAGTACAAATAAAATTATTATAATCTTACAGTAGCAAAAGTCTTCCTGGCCAGGACAGATAATTAAAAACATATAAAAGATAAAGAATAATAAATTTAGCAGTATAAAAATTTTAAATTTCTACATGACAAAACTAAAATAAACAACAGATAATGGCAAAATAGAAAATATTTTTACAATACATATGCTATAAAGTATTTTTCAATTTGCATATTTTTAATATAAAGATAATTTCTTAATTTACAAAGTGCTATATAAATCAATAATTTAAAAAAAAGAATAGCTCAATAGAAAAGTGAGCAAAGGATAGGCACACAGAAGAAAATATATGCAAATGAGAAATAATCATATGAAAAGTGGCTAAACCTTATTCAAAACTTAAAATGTAAATTCAAACAAATATGAAATGCTACTTTTATCCATTAGAATGGCAAAGATAGGTAGACAGAGATGATAGATTTCTTTGTATAAACAAAATAACATGTTTTATACATAAAAACACATACTTATGTACATATGTGTGCTGCTCATATATACATAATAATTATATCTGGAAAGATAGGCAAGACTTGATTGCCTTTAGAAAATGAGCCTAATGTGGAAAAGAGAGACTTTTACTTTTTTTGTAATAGACTTTATTTTTAGGTTTACAGAAAAAGTGAGCAGAAAGTACAGAAGTTTCCTATATCCTCCCTGCCCCCACACATGCAGGGCGTCCCCAGCTGTCAATATCCCCCACCAGAGTGGTACATTCCTTACAACCGATGAACCTGCATTGACACATCATTACTGCTGCAGGTCCATAATTTACATGAGGGTTCACTCTTGGTGGTGTGCGTCCTATGGATTTGGACAAATGTAATAACGTATGTCTACCATACAGAATAGTTTCACTGCCCTACAAATCCTCTGGCTCTGCTTGTTCACTCCCTTTCCCTAAATCGTGGCAACCACTGATCTCTTCGCTGTCTCCACAGTTTTGTGTTTTTCAGAATGTCATATAGTTGGGATCATACAGTATATAGTTTTTTCAGATTGGTTTTTTTCACTTAGTAATATGCATTTAAGGTTCCTCCGTGCTTGTCATGGCTTGATAGCTTATTTCTTTTTAGCATTTTATAGTATTCCATAATCTGAATAATGTACTACAGATTATTTATCCATTCACCTACCAAAGGACATCTTGGCTGCTTTCAAGTTTGGGCAATTATGAATAAAGCTGCTATAAATCTCTATGTGTAGGGGCTTTTAATTTTTATTTCCTATCTTTTACTATTTTTTGAATTTTCTAATCATGGAAATTTTTTTAATGATAACAGCCATTATCTGGGATGGGATGATGGGCCATTTTTACTTATGTATTTTATTCTTTCTGTTACTACAAACCTAATACATGCTATTTAAAAAGATTATGGCTAGAAATCAATAAATAGATAAACACATCAATAAATATATGAAGTTATTGTGTCTCACATTCAGATAGTTTAAACAGTAAGTATTGACGAAGTCAACATCATTGGCTCTGCGTAAGAGGGATTATTTCAGATATAAGCAATGGCTGCAACAGCAAATCTAGAAAGACAAGGGCAAAGAGTGTCAGGTGGACACAGCATTCCCCACTTGTTTTAGACTATAACAGAGGCCATATGGACTGGAGACAACATCCTAGGTACAGAGTGGCAGAGCTTAGGTTCACATAGGTTTGAAAGGATGACCAGGCTTGATTCAGTCATCTCATCACTGCAGGAACTTTGGAGAAAGTGGAGAGTATCAGAAAACAGCTCTCCCTTTCAGAGCTTACCAAGCCACTGGGACCAGTCCATGATGAGGGGAACAGGGAAGAAAATTAACATTTCTGGGCACTTACTTCTTTCTGCACAACACCTTTCCTACTGATATTGTAGTAGGAAATGAATCTAGAAAATGAGATTCACTCTGACTTCTAGTATATTAAAAACTCTGTGAAGTTCTACAGTAGAGACAACTGTTTAATTTCACATGGCACTGTTTCCCACAGAGTATTTTTATAGATAACGCCTGTTAACACTGGGCAGAATACACTTGGGGAAGTATTGATCTATTTCCTTTAACATACATTACCTCATTTGATCGTAACAACAAATCTAGGGAAAATATCTTATTTTCTCTATCTTAAAAATAAAAAAAATTGAGATTTTAGGTAACCTTGACCAAGATCATGCTATCCACATGTGTGATACATACCCCAGTCTTCCCAACTCTGGAGTTCTCACCAGATGCTTCAGAAACCTATGAAAATCTACTCAGCTCAGAAATTACTCCAGACAAGATTCCTTTATTCTACTTTGATATTTTTATAATAAGAATATTCTACATAAAGTTGAAGCAATGATGCTAGGGACAGAACCCAGGGTTTGAGACTCCTTAGGCCACAATTTGCAAACTATAAGATGTGTGCGTGGGCTTCACTATAACAAAATGGAATACTGTAATTCTCTCTGGATCGAATTATCCTTCTTATAAATCATCTGGATTTGTTAACCTTGATAGACCTCTGAGTATTTGGCCATATCTAAGAAGTTCAGTTCGGCCATGGAATCAAGGTCATCCTTTATCATTATTAGACCCAGCCCTAACCCTAATGTGCTCTCGAGCCCCACTGAAAAGTGAAAAGTATCAGATAACTCTGGGGCAAAATATAAAGCAAAGAAGGGGAGAGGAGAGGAAGAAAATCTGACCATTACTCTAAATTTCCTTGCTTGTGTGGGTTTTGGTCAGATAAAACTCCAATTATTTTTTTCTGCATTAATTTATCTTCTGGTAAAGTGCTTATAGAATATACTTCCAGTTAAAGCTTTTAGGGTAGATGATTGCTCAAGCCATTTTCAAGTATACTGGAGAAAGCAGTTGAAAATATACTATGGGTAGAAATTCAGATATGGCTCTTGGGGAAAAGCAAGATGACTTAATAGGTCCCCCCACCAACACACCTAACTTCTGTGATTGAATTAATGTAGAGGATAATGGGGGAGGAAGGATGGAAATGTGAGTTGTAACCACAGTTTGAACTGTATACAGTTACATCATGGCATCAGTTTTTCCAATCAAGCTGGTAGATGACTACATCCAGAGCTATGTGAGCCCTCTCTGATGAGATATAAATCAATCCACACTGTCATCCAATTCTCTCTTCAATTTTCTTTTCCAATAAATTTAAACCACATCTTTCCCCTTACCTCAGCTGAGGAAAAGTTTAGAGAATACCTTTATCAGTCAGCTAGTATAGCATATCAAATCACCCCTCTACTTTCTGGCCTAAAACATTATGTATTTTTATTGCCCGTAAGTATCCAGGAGAGCTGGCCTCCTGGCCTTCTTGTCAGGGTGTTTCTTTTGGTCCCGGCTAGGATCACTCGCACATCTGTGGCCAGCCGTGTGCTGGGCAGGCTCTCTGCTGATCTTGGCCAGGGCGCCTCCCATGTTGGCTGGCTGTTGGCTTGTACAAGATGACCTCAGCAGGGAGGTCTCACCTCTATTCCATGTGGTCTCTCATCCTTCTCAGGGGAGCCATGGCAGATGCAGGGCTCATGAAAGAAAACAGAAGTAAATATGCCTCCTGATGCTCAGAATCCATACACCATTGCTTTATTCACAGTCTATTGGCCAAGGCAGGACACGAGGATGGCCCAGATTCAAGGGGGGCAGAAATAGACTTCACCTCACAGGAAGAACCTTTGAGGGTGTTGCTACAGAAGGAGTGAACCATTGGGGATGTCTTTACAGTCAATATATAATAGTACTTGATCTCTTTCATTTTCTAACTACATTTTTAGGCACCCTGGGCATATCAGAGGGGCGTCCCAGCATCCAAGGAGGGGTAGGGTGCCATGGTGCCTGTGTTAGCCAGCAGTGGAGCTCAAGATCAAGTGATTCCTCCTCAGATGTAAGCTTCATAAAGGAGGTTTCTCCCTCTCCCTCTCCCTCTCTGCTGAATTCCTATATTTCCAGCACATTGAACAATACCTGGCTCAGATGCTCAATAAATATTTATAAATGAATAAATGAACAAATGAAAGGAAGCATTATGTAAGAGTCTCTATTAACAGCATCAGATGAAGAAAGTAACCCAAACTCAACAGAGACTGGGGAAAGCAATGACAAAGTGATGCAAAAGCAGGTAAAGGAAGCCTGCCCTGGAGAAGACACTTGGAGCTGAGGTGAGGTGACAGTGGTGACGTGCTCTTGACGTTCTGGCTGCTGCTGGCTTGGCCATGCTGGAGGGATTTGAACAGGCACAGCAGATAGGAAGAATGAATCCACCGCAGAGACCAAGTTGAGCAGGAGAAACAGGCAATCATGCAGCTCACTGTCCTGGAAAGCAGTTGATTCCAGGTGACTGAGGATGAAAGGATAAGGTGACCCTCGGCGGGGTAGATTTGGGGTGGGTTTTACTCACTAACGTGGAGGGGTCTGGGAGGCCCCCAACAAAATAGAGGTCTATCATTAATGTCGGGGTCCCCACCCCTGGGTAGGATTTAGGGATGGGACAGACTTGTCACACCCAACTGCAGCCAAGTGGGAGAAAAGGAAAGCTAAAATGACAAGAGACAGGCCTTGGGAATCAGAGCACAGCGAGGAGAGAAGCTGGTGGCAGCAACCAAGGGAGGGCCAAGGAGAAGCGAATGGTTAGTGCCTCAGGGATTCCCCAGTTCCTCCAGGCCACGCACATATTTGACTCCCTTGTCCTTTAGCGAGCAGAGATGTGTTTTATCCTGTCAGTAAAATCCACATTGCCGGGATGACAGGACTCACTTTCTGCAGGGTGCATAACAACTTTCCGACATGTTGTCAGAATGTGTCAGGTCGAGTTACAGTGATTCTGTTTCACGAGGACGTGACACACGGCGCCATTGCTGGCGATTCAGACGTTTCCTGTCAGTGCCTGCCACTCAGGAAGGGACATGTAATCAAACCCAAGTCGCAGCTAGGCTTTTTGCATGAGAGTCACTTCCAAGTTTTACTTTTAATACCTGAGGTTTTGTGTTACTGATATTAAATAAAAACTCTTTGCAATGAATTTTAAATGAGGTAAAAGCTCTCACCAGAGATTTGTTAAAAGCAGATGAACAGCTGTTCTCTTTTCCCCCCTTTCTAGTAGAAGAGCTTTAAATTATATATTAACCAAAAAGGTAAACAGAATAAAATGGGCAATTAAATATTAATGGAAGATGTAGTGGAATTGTCCTGTGCTGCACTTAAAACAGCCTGAATGATTGAGCTGTGAATTGCTCTCCCCAAGGTATTGAAATATTCATCAGCACTATTTAATAAATGTTCATATTCGTAGGCACTCATGTTTACACTACAGCACTTGCAAGAGAGTGCTTACTAAAGAAAACATGCTAATGGAAGGTGAACTTTCCTGTGCAGTGAGTCACCTTAAATTATACAGAGTGTGCCGCTGAGGAGACAGGGAAATCTCTCCTCTGACAAATGAGAAGCTTGCATAAGAGAGGAGTGTCTTTTGTTAAGAGAATGGCTGGGGATGGCACAGAGGCGTTGTGGCTCCAAGACTGTTTTGAGGTTTTTAAAAATTTATCTGGTTTGCATTTTTAAAATGTTTAACCTTTCCTGCCTGAAGCAGAGTTTCATTCCAGTGCTATTACTGTAAACTGCCTACCTTATGGGAAGGGATGCAAGAGACGGCAGAAAGAGACTGCAGTGCAAACCCTTAAACAACTGAGGCAAAGAGTTCCAGGTGACAGCGAAGACAGACTCAAAGCCACACACAGCATTTACGGGCAGAGGCAGACACTTCCTCTTATTGCTTCCCCTCGGTGACATTTATTTAGCCATTCTTTACCAAGAACTGCGGATACTGTATCACCTCAAGTGGGAGCTCGATTGTTCTCGTAAGTTAAACAGGATCAAGGCCGGTCAATACCTTGGAATTGGCAGATCTCTAGGGAAGATATTATGATTTACTAGAGCAGCGGGGAGAAGGGGCCATAGCTGTATTTCTGATGAGTGGGTTGACCTAAAAGGAACATACCCATCCGACTCAGATACCTATTGAGTGACAATTACATAGCCACCTAAATTCAGCAGCAGCACACCCACATGCTGGATCAGGGTCAAATGTGATGTCCCTTCATCATCCTAAGATTAACCATAAAAACTTGAGAAATGTTTATTTAGTAACAAATGAGGTTCTCAGTTCTCAGAGTGACAAAAACAGCCACATAGAGTATTGTAGATTGACTTTTGGTCCCAAGGTTTCATTGTCCTATAATGGTATTGTACTTTCAGACCTGTATCATTACTTCATAGTGGGTGGAAAATACCTCCCTCCCCTTGACTGAGAGGTTGGCCATGTGAGTTGCTTTGGCTAACGGGGTGTTAGAGGACACAGCATGAAAAAATGCTTAAAATGTCCGTGCATGATTATGCTGGCTCTCCTGTGCCTCGGCCTTTTGGAATGAGAAGAAACTGCTTCCAGTAGCTGCTAGTCCAAGGAAGATGAGGAACACTATGGCATCAAGCTCACACGAATCCTCCTGGATCAGGTAAACTCTAAGTAAACTGCAGATGTGCCACTGAGTTTGAGGTTTGTTAGACAGCATCGTTATGGCACCATTAAGTTCAGCAAGGACAATTCCAAGGTATTTATAGACAATGGGCAACTATTGATTGTTGTTCTGATACTAATACGACAAGTGAGTTTAGACGTGAAGATGTGCTCCTTCAGGGAAGGACACCGCCTTTTACCCAAGCGTGAAACATCAGAGCCTTCCTTGGCTTCTCCTTCTTCTTTGACACAGTCCGTTTGAAAAGTCACCAAGTCCTGTTGACACAAATATTTGAACACATTATTTTCTTTCCATTTGTGCTGACACTGCTTCCTTCCAAACTCTTAATATTGATTATCACAATTATCTGCTCCGTTGTCCTTCCAGTATCTGCATTTTTGCAGTCATGTTTCTAACAGATCACAGAAAACTTCCTATCTGAGTATAGCATCTCTATCACTAAGTCACTTTAATAGTAATAAAACCTATCAATGGTTGTTAGACATACTTCAGCTATACATACTTCAGAATGCTCTTCTGCGACCTTGAAAATCTGTACCCTTTCATCTATATTTCTAGCCATTTCTCCAACTGTCCATCCTAAATTATGGCATTCCCAGGCCATTTTTGCTTCTATGGCTTTTTTTCATGTTGTTCCTTTTGCCTAGCATTCTCTGCTCTCTGATTGCCTTTCTGATTCATGCTCCAAGTTCCAGTGTAATCATAGATCACTCCTTCCTCTGAACTACCATAAGACTTTATCCCATTTTATCATAAACATTTGCTGGCCTGGCCAAGACTCTGAAGCATAATATAAACAGGGAAGACTTTGACTTAATTAAGAGATTCAAAATGAATGAAAGGAAACACTACCATTACCAGGAGGAAACCCAGATCATATTTAACAGTAATAAGTTTAGTGAAAAAGTACTAAATTATATCTAGGCATTTATTTCTTTAATATTTTCCTCTAAAATCCCTTGTAAATTTATTTTTAAGACCAGAATTAGATTTAGCTGCTTAATAAAGTTGTTTTTATATAAAAGCAAAATTAAATTCAAGATGTGGTATTATTTCCATCGAGAAACTTATAAGAATCTTTGTTTGTTAGACATGAGACCATTGTTCAGCTGATGTCAAATATATTCCAGTTATCAAGAACACCATGATTGTAAAATAAAGTCACCAATCAACACAGAAAAATCTACTCTCCAATTTACTTTTATTTGTTGATTTCCTCCTGATAAGTTTGTAGCACTTGGATGTTGTGTAAGGACCGTTTTCAATGTTTCATAAATAAATCGGGTACATGTTGAGTTTGGTGACTAACTGAACATCAACTTAAGTTCTGATACTCAATGAGGCAAAACTCTCAGGAGCCGGTCATTTTACTTGTTAAGCACCAAAAGCAAGATGATTACATTCTAAAGATGACACATTAAACCTTAAAAAGAAACTGTCTGAAGCCATTTTGAGGCTACTCGAGGTCTTTCTGAAACAAAGTGGAAGGATAAGGCAAAGGACAAGAGAAAAGGTGACGGGGAGAGGGGACAAGGCTAGGGGCCTTCAGCTACTTCCTCCCCATTGTGAGGACCTTCCCCTGCAGGCACAATTTGTCCTTGAGAAAAGTCACCCAGCATTTGAAACAGCTAGTCTGTCTTCCATATCTCACCCTAGCCCTTGGAATCAACTTAGAGATCTAAACGGAAATACTTGCCTCTAATAAAGTGGGTTCTACCAAGTCTAGCCCTACAGAGAAGACAAATTTATAGCCCTGCTCAAGAGAAGACAGTGACCTTGTTAGTACAAGTACCATAATAAGACCACATTGAGCAAAAGTATCGGTGTGCATGTTGCAAAGCATCCAGGAGGAAATTAGCTGTTTTAAACCATGGAACTAATGTGAATCATTGCTAATAGCTGCTTATTTATCACCAGCATAAAAAGATAATTTGGCTAAGCTAATGAAGTAATTCCAGCTTTTAACTGAATGCTAGTTATTAATTGAATGTTACTGAAAAAACCAGGGAGGTGAAGTACACGAAGGAGTGAGTACAACCAGCTTCCACGCTAGTGCATTAATATTTTCTTGATGCTGCTGGGATAATATTCCAGTTGCATAAATTTGGAGACATCAAACTGTTTAAGAAGATTCCTGTGGTGAGAAAGAAAACCTGGATTCAGCACTTTTATAGGAACAATGCAAAATGCTTTGAGGAGAAAAAGACATGTGTATATATACGTGTATGTATATGTGTGTGTGTGTATGTATATGTGTGTGTGTGTGTGTGTGTGTGTGTGTGTGTGTGTATCCCTTGCTTTTTCCTTTTACCTCATTACAGGTGACAAAACATCCTCAACCACAGCATATAGACACTGGAGCAAACAGGCCTGATATTTAATCCTGGCTAATCCTTTCAAGTTGTGCGACCTTAAATTTATTGTTGTATTTATTGTTCCTGAGTCTTAATTTCTACCTTCTCTAAAATGGGATAATAATATCTAATTTAAAAGCAAGCAGATTTATTGAGGAATATTAATTTTCTGGGGCATAAACAATTAACAGTTTTATGTTTTTTTCTAATACATTTCTCCAAGTCTGCTATGTAGAATCAACCCTTCCTTCTGAGTAGTAGTGACTCTCTTAATGAAATTGTGGCAGATTCCACAATTTTTCAGTGAACTTTGGTTATTAGAACAATCTTATCTCAGTATTGGAAGTCACAGTCCTATTAAGAATTAAATCATACCGGATTCAAAGTTCTCCTCCCTGCCTCCAGCAGAGAGCAAACCATGACTCTGGCAGTCTGGAGGTGAACACAAATACAGTTGACCCTCATGTGCCCCACACACCAACCCACCCTGTTTCTAGCATCTTCCCCTTCCCTGTGTTGATAGCCCAGGAGCTGAACAAGGTTGAGAGAAAGAAGAAAAGTAAAAGTTCCTTCTTGGCTAGGCAACATTATATTTCTTGGCTATAATAACTGTTGCTCGTGTTTGTTCGTGGACACACTTGGATAGGGATAGCCCTAGAGACCCCACTGATGAGAAGCCCACATTCCCCTGTCATACCACATCCCCCAGATATGTACTCCAACCACCCAGCCTCCACATGCTGTGGCAACACTGTAATATCCAATGCCATGTGCCCTCTTTGGCCAACTCTCTGGCCTGAGTTTCCATGAAACATTCAGTCTACCAATGTTTAGTGAGTTCCTGCTACGTGCTAACCCCGTCCTAGGTCCTGCGAATACAATATCAGGGATCAAAACAGGAAAGACATTGTTCTCATATTGTCTGGAGTGTCTTAGAGTCTGGTGGAGGAACAAAAAAAAATAAAATATACTTGTTTAGAAGGAGAGAAGTATTATGGAGGAAAACAAAGCAGGTAAGGGAGATGTTACAATTTTAAATGTTAGGGTCAAGGTGGGCCTCACTAAAATAGTGATGTTTGGGCAATGACTTGAAGAAGACGAGGAAGTGAATCATGCAGACATCTGGGGAAAAGAGGTTCCAGGCAGAGAAAAGAGCCACTGCAAAGGCTTTGAGACAGGAAGGTACTTTGGGGGTCAAAGGAATAGCAAGGAGCCCAGTGTGTACAGAATAGAGCAAACAAAGGCAGCTATGACATAAAACAGTCTGGTTTACTAAGAGTGGCAGTGTATATGTGCAAGTAGGCACACATGCATGCAGTACACACACACACACACACACACACACACGAGGCAAGGGTAGAGATGGGGAATCCAAGGGAGCTGCACTCTTGATTTTAATTTAGTTACATATAAGGCCATAATTTTCATAATCTTAACAGGGACTACAGTAGAGTAGTTAGGATTGTGGATGCCAGAGTCAGATTGAATGCAAATCCAAACTCTTCTATTATTAGTTTTGTGACCTTGTGAAAGTAATATAACCTCCCTCCACCTTCTTTTTCTATAAAGTAGGGATGAAAATAGAATTGTATCCCATTGCACTGCTGTGAGATGAATGGAGTAAATGCCTGACAGCATATAATACCATGTTCGTCCATGGTGATTCTAACAGCCAGCAAGGGTTAAGAGTTACTGCTTACATTTATGTTTGGCTGGTCCATTCCTGCCAGTCAGTTCTCATTTCAAATATCACTTCCTCAGGAAGTCTTTCTCTGATAGTCATCAGGGATGTTCACCAATTTCCCAGTATTCCTCCTTGTAAACTCTCGATATGATCGGACTTCCTCACCTCCTTCCGGGTTAGGCCTGTCATGTGACTAGAAATGGCCAATGAAATTTGAGTAGGAGTGGCATATATCAATTCCGGGCAGAAGCCTTTTTTTCCTCTATTTTTAATTAATTTTTTTTTAAATTTTATATGTTTAGAGGGTACAAGTTGAATTCCATTACATGCATATATTGTATGGTGGTGGCGTCTGGGCTTCTGGTGTACCCATCACCCACCCTTTGTCCAGGCAGCAGCTTTGGTGATTCACCACATCTCCTCTCTCTTGCTATGGTGCTCATGGGAATATGTGTTGGGACCCAGTCTCTGACAGCCTGTGTGGCTCTGCGATGAGTCACTCCACCGTCTACACTGGACATGTAACTTGAGCAATAAGTAAGTCTTTGTGTTGTTAAGCCTCTATAGCTGGGGGATTGTTCAATGCTGTGAAATAATCTAGATTGTCTTGAGTGGTACACTTTTCTTGACCACATTAAACAGCTTTCTCATCCCTCAGTCACTCTCCAGCACATCTTCAGATTTAATTTCCATTCCAGTACTCTACTGTCCTTCTTTGAAATCATGCCATTCACAGATTGTCAGACAGTAGGGAGTTTGGTTATGCAATTTTCATCTGTATCCTCAGCACAATAATAGGGCCTAAAAATTATTAGGAACTTAATTAAAATTTGTTGAATAATTAAACTTCATGGACATATAAATTCTTTTATTTATAGCCTTACGATGCATCAGCCTTATATTAAATTCTTTATATGGCATGATTCCAGGATGATTCTATCAAAAATTTAAAATAAATGATTTTCATGTTAAGTCAAAATCTTAGGATATAGATACAACTTGGTTGTTTCATTGTGAAACTATTTTCATAAACATAAATAAGTTAAAATGGATTAATGAACATATCTGAAATGAAGAATGCAGATATCTGTAATAATAACCATTTATCACTTGTTCATAACTTAGTGAAAAAGGCTGTTGAGCCTTTAACAGTGATAACTGTTCACACCCTTACATCCCATCCAAATTTCAAACCAACTCAGAAACCAATTGAGAAATACGTAATCACACTGATGGAAATTAAAACATCATCTTTGTTCCTTAGATATGTGTCCAGACTCTGGCCTCCTGATATTCTGCCTTCACTCTCACCCCATCCCAAAGTCTGAACTTTTAGAGGCCCATTTAAAAAAGAACATGGTTTTATAGAGTAGATCAATTTAGTGAGAATTGCAGCCTCACACCCAGTGAGCCCTGAGGGTAGAGACAGACAGTGGTCTCTGGTCCACTGGTTGGGGTCATAGTCATGGAGGTGGGAGCAAGCACAGACCCAAGCACAGGAGCCAAGCACTTATAAAAGAAAGAAACTACACAAATCTCCAGATCCTAGCTGTCAGAGAAACTGCTCTCCTAAAAGCAAGGAGTGGGGGTGTGTAGGAACAGAGGTCCGAAGTGTTCCTCCTATTCTCATCCTTTCTGGTCAGTGGAAATTTCTTCCCTCTGTGGAAATGTTAAGAGTGTGGGAGGTGAGGCAAGGAGAAGATAAGTGCACCCTATTCTACACCCAAGGCAAATCTTAAAGGCCAATAATAATTTCTTCTTTCTGAATGCCAAAGTCAAATTGACTGCTTTCTTTTAACGGCAGTGGAACAGTGCCTGGCTCACTCACCAAATATCCCTTCATAAAAAGATACCCAGCAAATGACAACATTGCTCTGTTTCCCCTCTCTTTTCACAGCAATAATTAGAATTCATTTATAGACATTCAACCAACAGCTTATAATTATGATTAGAGGGATTTAGCAGTAAAAATCACCTCTCTTAACAATAGCACTTTCATTGCAAATCCCACCAAAAAATTAAAATCCTTTTATAAAATGTAAATTAAAATACTGGCTAAAATAAATCTTTAATAGAAGTTTATAATGTTCTCTTACACCTTCCCTGGATACCTTCATATAATGCAAAGGTTTTCAATGCTAATTCAGCAGTGAGTAAGTTATTTCTCATTGCTGATCAGGCAGAGATGTAGCTCTATAGATCCAATACACAAGCATCCTTAAAGCTGACATCTGGTGCCTGAATTTGACAGAGTAAAGAGAAAACTAAACTATGTGTCATACACCAAAATGGTGGTTTAACAACAGAAGCATCCTCCCGACAAGAGCACTAACCATTCTTTGATGAAAGCAATGTGAAAGATAAGTGTTTGCCTAAAAACATTCCACCGGGAACTCTTGACCTTCCTGGAGTTGTGACCCAGAATTTAAGAGTTCTGAGTGACCTTAGAGATTATCAAGTGGTGATTCTCAACCTAGCAGGGATAGGGAACATTCTTATTTAGAATCACTGCATGAAATAAGGAATGGCACTGCATGGAGTATGTTATGTATATGAATGGCATCATTACAGAAGAAAGGATTAAAAAGGAATCCAAAACTGTCATTCTTCAGTTTAGAAAAGCAAAGCGCAGAGAAGGGATATTGCTGCTTCAAATCCCATGGCAAGCTAACGAAAGCCAGAGCTAGCTTTATTCTACAGGGATTGAGGCTGGTGCTCTCTTCTCATGAGTAATTTATATTAAATGCAAGGCCTCTTTTTATTGAATGTTTTGGTAATATCTGTTCTGTCCAAACTATTAAAGATATTCATTTTTCATAGAAGACTGACTAAGAATAAATTTCGACAGTAGAATTATACCAGAGGTGCTTCCGATCTCCAGAGACATTCTTGGACCTGAGGAGGTACATTTCTTTCCAGACTTGTGCCCATTCCAATGTGATGGCAATATCTATTTATGTCCATTGCTCCTAATTAAATAACTTCCACGGCACTTCCAGCATCTTGCCTTTTCAGAAACGAAGTTTTAATTTTATCAAGATTCCCTATCAGTTCCCTTCTGAGAGGAAGACAGCGGATTCAATAGCAAGACTGAGATCTACAGTAATGCCCTTGCCAAGAAGAAACTCACAGCTACTCTGCAGGGGAATCTGACATTCTAGTTTCCTGAATATTTTTCTTTTTACTTCTATCTACAGATTAGCTATGTTTATGAAAAAAATGAGGCACCCAAGAAAACGTCACAATTTTTACACATAAAGTAGAAGAATGAAGTTTATAATTTGTTACGAGAAATAAGGATTATGGTCACCTTCTAGCCAAATCAAGAAGACACATTAGGCCAAGTTCAGCAGAAGATTGCAGTTATCTTTTCAAATAGAATTTTGCTGTTTAAATGACAATTAAAAACATTAAAAATAAGAGGCACCAAAAGATCTTTCCTTCATTCTTTCACAGATAACAAGAACACTGTTGAACATTGTTCTAACTCTTCTTTCCCACCCATTCTAAAATCAATAACTTAATAACAGACCATAATTAACTTGAATATGATAAGGATTTTTACTTGAAGTATAATGAATTTCCGACTCTATATTTGTCTCCTTTTTTTTTCCTTTTTTTTTTTTTACTTCTCTGCAGCTTAATGAATGATACTGAAATGCCTTGGACTGAGATAAACCAATCACCCCCAAATTCATAGAACCAAGCTGTTATTACAGTTTTTGGGATACCTACTCCTGTTATTTGTATATCAATTAATCATTTATGAAATACTCCCATATGTATTTATGTGATACTTTTAACAGCATCCATGCATAGGAACAACAGGTATTCTATACAGGTATTGAATAGAGAAGGAAAACAAAACTTTGTGATAGTCCAGAATCACAAAAATGGTAAGTAGTAATGCTTCACCTCCCATTTTTAAACGTGAGGCTTTATGTATATCTCCCACAAAGACCTTGGAATGCTAGCATTTCTGCCAAGCGAACCTTAGTAAAGACAGGAGGAGCAGCTTTTCAAATATTATACAGTGCCCTTTAGTTTTCTCTTTGGTGACCTATTCTAAGGAAATGAAACCAAACCATATGATAATATGAGAAGCAATTGGTCACGCTGAAACTTTCATTAAGAATAATCACTTAGGAGCTCTTCCTTGGACAATGTAAAAGAAATACTAGGACTCGAGCCTTTAATAGACTCTTTTATTATACCTATAATTAGGCTCAGATAATCTAAGCTTCAGAGTTATTATGCAAATTTTATCACAAATAACTTTAATCAGTTCACAATGGAGAGCTAAGGCAATGTTTACACATAGAAGTTTGTATCTGAAAAGTTAGCAGCTGATATTAATAACTTCCATGGCTGGAAAAGAAGTATAACATCAGTTCATATCACAGGTAAAACCACACACACACACACACACACACACACACACACACACACACACACATTCATTCAAAATGCCAGAAAAATAACATTTAGTTTTAATAATTCACTCCAAAATATTTCCTAAGACCAAACTCACATCACAAACTGAGATTTGTACATGAAAATTGTCATTCATTTCAACATCTGATAAAAGAGACTCTGATACCATGGAAGGAGCCTGGAATTCAGGCCAGGCCTCTGCTCTTCTATGTGCTAAACAGTCTGAGGCAAGTCATTGCATTTAGCCTAGGTTAGTTAGTTCCTTATATATAAATGAGAGATAAGAACCCTTATTGTATATATATATGAAATAATAGGAATTAAGAGGTTGAGGCTAGTAATAGACTGTCTGAGGGTAAATGTTAACTTCAGTATGCTTTAGTTTCATCATATATGATATGGCAATAATAGCATCTAATTCACAGGAAGTTATTTTAAATGAGATAATATATTAATAGAAACCACTTAGTAAGTATCTGACACCTAGCAAGTTTTCAATAACTGTTACTAATTTATATTTATTGTTGTATTTTTATTATTTTTATGCAACACAATGTAACTCAATAAATGCTTGTTCCTTAATGTGAGTTTTTACTCACCAGAGAAAAAGACTATTTATGTATATGAGACCTTCTTTGCATACATTGAATTGGCAAAAATAATATGGATTTGCACATTTGAGGATAGAAGACAATAGAAGATAATGGGATTCTGAAAGAAAAGCATATTTCTTGAAATACAAGAGAGCTAGTCATAATGCTGCATTGAAGGCACAATATTAAGTGCTAAGTGAAAAATCAAGCTGATAAAAATAATTCTGATACACTGTTAAAGCAGGAACCAACCAAGGTAGGTAGAAACAACTTTTTAAACTGAGGTTTCTTCTGTATATTATTAGAAAGTAGATGTATGGATAGATCATGCTGGTTACAAGTCAAATTGTAACTTTCTCTAGGATTAGAAATATGAATGTAAAAGAACCCATGACCACCCAGCTACATTTTTTTCTTAAATAGTTCCATACTTTTAAATTTGCATTCTAGATGTATATGTAATTTATTAATCAAGTTTCTTCAGAGAAACATTACCAAAAGGACACACACACACACAATAAAACCAATAGGACACACAGATTTATTATAAGAAATTGGCTCATGTAATTATGGAGGCTGAGAAATCCCATGTTCTGTCATCTGCAAGTTAGCGACCCAAGAAAGCTGGTGATGTAGTTCCCTTTTCAGTCCAAAGGCCTGAGACCCAGGAAAGCTAATAGTGTAAGTCTCAATCCAAGGGCAGGAGAAGACTGATGCCCAAGCTCAAATAGTCAGACAGAGTGAGCAAATTTTCTCTTCCTCCACCTTTTTGTTCTATTCAGGCCCTCAGTGGATTGGATAATGCCCACTCACATTGGGGAGGGCAATCTACTTTAGTAGTCTACCCATTGGAATGCTAATTTTTCCAGAAACATTCTTATAAACATACCCACAAATAATGTTTAACAAAATATCTGGGCCTCCTGTGGCCCAGTCAAGTTGACATATAAAGTTAACCATCACACCTGCTGTTTTATGTCAAGACACTATTGAATTTTCTACCATGACCAGGAAATCAAAATGATTTTCCCCTAGTAGTATAATTTGCAATTATCAACATATTATTTGCTCCAGAATTAATCAGAGATCATTAAAATGTTTTTAATTCCAAATAGACACAAAAAAATTAGATTAGATTAGAGAATTTAATAAACTAGTAAGCAAATAAATATTTTTTAAAACAATCTGGAGGCTAAAAATATCAGGAACACTGAACTTATGCTTGGTCTCCTACACAGATGGTACACTAGTGAGAATTTATCAAAGTAATCAAGTTTTTGGATGGAAAATCTATAGCCACTGCTGTTAGTTTCTGCTCAAATCTCATTACAGAGCTATTGGGTGCTTGTGAGATTTACAAAATTTGTATATTTTTAAACAGAGGCAAATGCTTCTCTGTTTCAGATTTGCACTTGGACAGATCCTTAGCAAAAGGATCGGTCCTTAAATTAGACCTCTTATATTTATTGTGGAGACTTGTGTTTGTTTCCCATGGTCTAGTTTAACAACTGACATTTTTAAGAGAAACTATTATTTTCCCAAACCCTGGTATTGATGTTTCACAAACATGACATATTTTACTGATTATCTCTATATATTTCTGTGATTCATATAAGAATACGGATTTTAAAAATATGGATCTTAAAAATACGGATTTGGGAAAGTACAGAATTCATCATACTTACTTTTACAATAATTTATGTGAGCCTAATGGGTATTAGTCCTCTACTTAGAGCTACAACCTCCATAACCTCATTCAATTCTCAAAACAATCCTGAAACACAAACATATTTTACAGAGAAGCAAACAGAATTGCCAAAAGTTTAGATCACATGCTCAGGTCAATCTGACAGTAAGTGGCAGATATGTCTAATGATGTGTCTGTAACCTTGTTATCCTGTGATATCTCTTAAACATTGGTCTCATAAAGATTTCCACTCTGAAATATGGTAGACTAGCTCCACTGGTAAACCCACTGCTGAAAACAATGGAAATGATGGAAGGAAAATGGAAGGAGGAAAAGACATTTTAAATTACTGAGTTGATAAGAAAGTTAGGGAAACTTTGAAAGTCTATAAAAGGTCGAATTTGGAGAGACACGAAAGCAAACCAGTTTTCACCCTGAGGATGCGTAACTAATCCTGGACACACTGAGCTTCTATTTTGATGAATAAATATAGAGTACTAAGAACAGGAGACAAAGCCCAGGATCAGCTCAAATGGGAGTTCTACAATGGCACCTCTGCATAAACAAATGTCTTAAAGGGTTATAACCACACTGTAAAGTGGACCAGAAATAAATGAGACTCTTACAAAAAGACAAAAAAATAAAAAAAGTTCCACTTGGAATCTTGGCACTAAGTGGAGTAAAAATTTCCTTTGAGAATTCATAATCACGAGCCATCCATACCTTCAGGATAATCCCAAAAACTTTAGACTAAGATTTATATTAAATTTATCCTGGATTATTGGTAGTTTCAGGCTGTTAGCAGAAGAAAAATCCTCTGGATGAACATATCTGCAAGAAAACCTCATAGAATGAATACAGAGTTCCATTGAACAGGAACTCAAAGTCAGAAATCTCAGAACTCACAAGGAAAGGAGGCACACAAAGAGACAGGCAGTACAAACAAGATTCCAGACATGGAAAATATGAGGCTCATAATATAAAAAAAGTATGTTAAATATATTTAAAGCAATTAAGAGAGAAGAATAGCATGAGCAAGGGAAAAAAGTTTATAGTATGACTAAGTTGATTTGTTAAATAAATCTTTTAGAAATACCACAGGAATACTACTGAAGAAGAAAAATATAGTAGAGGGACTGGCCCTCCCCAGATATCAAGAATTATAATAAAACTATAGAAAATAAACATTTATTATCAGTGTAAGATTAATCAAATAGACCAATGGAAAAGAAAAGAAATTTTCTACTAGGAAATGCAATACTAGAAACAGAGCTAGTATTGCAAATATTAATAATTTGGGAAAGGGGAAACTATTCAATAAATGTTTCTGAAACAACTGGTTATCTACAGAAAGAAATTTAATTGGATCCCTGCTTTAAATACAAAATAAAAATAAATGCTATATGGATTAAATAATTAAATGTGAAAGATAAAACTACGAACCTTTTTAGAAGACTATAAAGAAGTATATCTTAAAGAATTTAGGATGATGATTTTCTCAAACAAAACACAGACTGAACAAACCATAAAGGAAAAGCTTTATAAAATTAAATACGTTAAAGTTAACAACCGTTGTTCATCTAGTGATAGGAAGAAAATGAAGTGACGGGGCCACAAACTTGAAGAAAATACCACAACGTACTCAACTGCTTTACTGTACTTTGCCATTGCCTTCAGTTCATGGATCTTTTGCTGATATTTCCTTTCTAAGAAGGAGGCTTCCTTTCTGATAAATACTTAATTTTTACATTTTAATTGTCCCCAACACACTCTGAGAATTAGATTAAAAATTCTCCAATTCGTGGACCGACTGTCACTACTGTAGTATCAGAAGACCAAAAAAATATATTACTATAGCATAAAAAATGACAAAGAAACCTATCGCCAGGATTCAAGCATACATGTTTTATAAGAGGGATAGGGAAGTTGAAAATATAGTGAAAAACACACCAGAAGGAAGAAAAGAAGCAAAGAAAGAAGGAAGGAAGTGGAGGTGAAAAGAGGTAAAAGGAAGGAAACTAAGCAGAGTTCTGGGAACAAAAGACAAAGCCTGGGAGCATCTCCGACGGTGAATTATATAATAATAAGACTCTTCTGCGCAGAGCAGGTGTCTCAAAGGGCTACACCCATAGAACAGCAGTTTCTTTGACTGCAAGTTTGGCCATTCAGCTGTGGCAGCAGCTAGACCATCTTTGGTGAAAGAGAGCCCTACTGCTGGATCCATGAACTGCCTCCACCTTGACACCATATTCTTTCTGTTCGTGCTCCTATTGCGGGAGCACAAGGTGGCCAAGGAGAAAGCCTGGTTGATATTCTCATGATGAATCATTTAATCCAACTGCTGTTGATAGTTTCCTCTTTGGGAGTTGTTCGGTGGCGTGAAGATACACTTTACTCCTATGCCCATCGTTCATCTTGTTCCTAGTGGATTCCAGTAGCAGGTGCTAGTTACAGTTTGCAGTTTTTCCACACAAGTAGAGCCAGCCACGTCACATCCTTTCAGAAATAATGCAATCAGCTGGGACCCCTCTTCATAGGACTAAATCCCAGCTCCTTGGGGTCTTTCCCCTGAGCTTCTAAGGCACTTACACCAGCCAGTCAGGGCTTCTCCGCGGGGGTCCAGTCCCACCTTCATTGGGTTCCTCATTCAAGCCTCTAGATGTTATCTCAATCTCTTTTCTTTTACCCCTAACCTTGGAGTGATAACTGCTTCCTACAGTTGCTACTTTTATGATATGTCAGTGTCCCTTTTGCTTTTCCAGTTCTCTAATAGTAGGTTAACAATTCTCTATATTAATGTATCTGTTAAAGTACTTTGCATGGTTTTTTACCCATGAATGACCCCTGCCATATACAATGATCAAAGCCCCTTATGATACAAAGCAGGGGAGTTATAGAGCCCTAAGGACAATGGTGTCAGTGTATTGCTATCCTTGCTATGTAAAGATGAACTTATGTTATTCTTCCTATTGATGACAATTTAGCAGAAAGCATGCACCAAATCAATAGCCACATAGCATATAACAGAGCAGTGCTAATCTGCTTCAGTAAGGATACCACATTTAGCATGGCAGCTTCAATTAGGGCTACCATCTGCTAAGTCCATTATCTGCTGTCATGATCCATCTGTTTTTTGCGGAGTTCAGGTAAGGGAATTAAACAGGGCACACCACTGCTAAATCCTTCAAGTTTCTGATAATGGTACTAATCTCTGCAATTCATTCCAAGGGCGGTATTACTTCTGACTTACTATGATAGCTGGATAGCAGGTGTGGGGCAGTTTTAAGGACTTCCACAATGCTTTCTACCATAATGGCTTTTATTTCATGGGTCAGGAAAACAATGTAAAGGTTCTCCCAGCTTCTATGCATAGTATATCTATCTCAACTATATTCTCCTGGACTGGGGAAATAATATGGAATGAATTCTCAAACCCACTGGATCCCGATAATACCATTTATCTTGTGGCTTCCATCAGTCCTCACAATAATCAGAAGACCATGATAACATTTCAGGTCTCCTGGTATCAGTTTCAGCGCAGACCTCAAATTTAACAATCCTTTAGAAGCCCAGTATCTTCTTTCCTCAGGAATAAGTTATCGTATGGGGAATATTCAGAAACATATTTTTATACATATACTTTTTTTTTTATTTCAGCATATTATGGGGGTACAGATGTTTAGGTTATGTATGTTTCCCTTGTCCCCTCCTCCCCCCCAAGTCCTATACATATACTTTTGATGGCATTTCAAAGTCCTTTTTAAGGAAATCTAGCTTCCCCTTCAATCAATGGATAGTAAGTCTGTGAACTGATATATATCTGGAAACAGAATGAAGAATCACAATTGTCTATAGTGTTAGTGGGGGTCAACCTTCTGCTTAACACTTTCAGGATTCTTACTGTTATTATGAAAGTTGAGAGATTTCCTAGTCACCATCCATATGTCTCACCCAAGGATACCACTACGATCTATTATTCATTATCACAGATTTCCATAGGCAAAGACACCGTGACTGTCATTCTGCTTTTGCTGTCCACTATGGTAAATACATATATTTTGCATTTGATGGTTAAGGGCTGATGCTTGGACTATTCTGTTTCAGAATATTATCATCCCCACTGTTATTAGGGAACTCAGGTCACAGCACCATGTCCAATGAACACACCCAGTCTGCAGAAGAAAACCATCACTAAGTTTCCCAAAGATTCTGTTGCTTTCCTTACGAGTATATTCTTTATTGCCAAGTGAAGGGAGTGTCCCCTGCCCCACCCCCAGGGTACATAGTCATGTGATAGATTCTCAGACATTATATAGTAATGTAGACATACATTCTTCCTTCTCTGAGTTTTCTGATTCCTTCCTTCATTCCATGCCAAGGAAGTTTTGGTGTGTCAGCCCTGTTGCTTGTCACCATTGTTGCTTGCACGATTCAAGGAATCATAACAACAAATTACTGTAACCAGTGCCAAGTATGCTTGCCAGAACATATATTCTTTCTCCCACCCCCACAAGTTTTACACCCAGATAGCCACAGCTTTTCAACATGGCTGGTTTGCTCAGTTACACAGGATGTTTGCCGTATGAAACCACTGCAACTTAAGCAATCCACCCAGGGAAAAATAGGTCAGTAATTTATTTCACTGGTCAAAGTTCACTCCGTGGTGAATTAACTCCCTCTTATTTCTGGATTGTATTATTTGCTCCTCTGAACAGCCACTGCGAAGGGAAGCCAGAGTTGCAGTGGGTCCAGTTGGTCCACTGGGATCTACTCCTCCCAAGTCCCCTCCCCCTCCTAATACATATTAGCTATAGACATAACTTTGGTTATCTACCTAGGCAAGGGGAGTAGTGATGGATAGTGAGAACAAACATCATCTGCCACGTAACTGCTTTACATAAAAACACTGCGGTCTCCAGACACTGTGAGGCCATTCTCCTCTAGAAAAGGAAAAGGGGCAACTTCTGATGGTCAGAGAGATTTGGGGTAATGGAGTAATTCAAGATTCTTAGGTTCATCCACCTAAATGTCTATATCCCTGATTTCAGTGTCCTACTCTTTCCTTATTAGCACCCTGACTTTGACACAGGAGATTTGACAAGAGGTTTATTTTGTTTTCTTTGCAGTTGTTTGTCATATTTATAATCATACCCTAAGCCTGCTGATTTTTTTGCTTTGGTTTGCTTTTTATTTTTTAGTTAGCCTTCTTTTAGGTTGCCATAGAAGCCCCCTGGCATTCATACCATACCTATGTAAATAATTATGTGACCTGAATGTATGACTTTTTTTGCAAGACCCCCAATTCCACCAAAAGCAGCCAACCCATGCTACAGTTCTCACGTTATTTTTTTGCCTTCCCATCAAGTGCAATAGCCAGTTCATTTCCAACAGTTTGCCTTTATCTGCACCTCATCCTAATCCACCACCAACGAAACTTTAGTAATTGTAAGGCTACACAGGACCAGGACGGAGATTATTACTATTCCCTACAGCAGCAGCAATCAGGTCCCTCTTGTTCTCTGCTTGGTAGGCAATTCAGCATCCTGAGGGTGTGCTTTCTAGGCCGTCTCTTGATATCAGGGTTTTAAGGGAATCTCTAGCCTAGGCTTCCTAGAGAAGAGCACCTGAGCTGAAGTTTACCTGCTTAACGTTTTATTGGAGTTGAAGGATATAATCCCAGGGAAACGGGAGTGAGGAAATGAGGCACAGAAAAGGGAGATCATTATAAGGTAGTGAATGCATTACCCAGCCGGCCAAAGCCTTATGAAAACACTATTGGTTTACTTAATCATGCAGCATGTTTGCTATATGGAACCACTATATCTCTAGTCCATAAAGGCCAGCAGTTATCTGCCAGCTCCTTTTCAGCTTTTGTCTAACTCCTTCTCATATATGGGTTGCATTAGCCCCTCCAGGCAGATACTGGGGAGAAAGCCAGAGCTTTGGTGGGTCCAACAGGGTTGAGCATGCATATTAGTGTGGCTGCAGCTCCAGGCATGAAAGACGTAACAGAACTTTTGCCATAGCCTCACCCTCATTCTGGTCAGGAATCAGGGCAATGGTTAAGGGCTGGAAAGCACAAAAATTGGTCCAGTTTAGTATAATATTAAGGACATTTATTATCACATATAAATGGAAGTCCAAAAGTAGTTTAGCTTTCTAAGACTGTTTGACTTAGCATTCGTTGGGGACCCAGATTATTTTTTCCCCATGTTAGATTATTAAATATGAAATATCTGATTTCCTTAAGTACTAAGTTTAACAGTTGATACCTCTGACATTTCACTTTGATATTTCTTGGGTTATTTGTATTGTGAAGGTATAGCCTCAGTCTTTCAAACACATATTTTGGCTTGTAATTATCTTTCAAAAAAATTTTTAGAGCAATTTTTGTGAAATTATGGATAAGTGAAAATTTCATGTTATTTTCTAATACGAGTTCCATCGTGGAACCAATGCAGCACAGGCAGCTTGAAATATCAATGAAGTGTTTGGGAAGGATGTGGCTAATGAATACACAGTACATTGATGGTTTGAGAAGTTCCATTCTGGTGATTTTAGTCTCAAAAATGAGTCATATGGGCGACCTGAGACCAAGGTGGATAATGATGAGCTGAAAGCTGTAGTGAAAGCAAATCCATCTCAACCTAAGCATGAATCAACAGCAAGGTATGATGCTACTATTCCAACAGTATTGGACCATATGAAACAAATTGGCAAGGTAAAGAAGCTGGATAGATGGGTTCCACATGAATTAAACAAGCGTCAGCAGAGAAACCGTCTCGAAGCTTGCCTTTCTTTGCTGTCACAACATAAAAGCGAACCATTTCTACACCATATTGTTACATGTGATGAAAACTGGATTCTTTTTGACAACTGCAAGCATTCTGCACAATGGTTGGATAAAGATGAAGTGTTGAAACACAGTCCAAAACTGAATATTCATCAAAAAAAAACTAACAGCATCTGTTTGGTGGTCCAGCGCTAGTATTATCCACTACAACTTCATGAAACCTGGTCAATCGATTACAGCGGATGTCTACTGCAACCAATTGGATGAAATGATGAGGATGTTTGCAATTAAGCAGCTGAGATTGGTCAATAGAGACAGGTCAGTCCTCTTGCAAGACAACACTCAACCGCATGTCACACAAACGACGCTGCTCAAACTATAGCAGCTGGACTTGGAAACTCTCTGTCATCCATCATATTCACCAGACCTTGTACCAACTATCTACCACTTCTTCCAGGCTTTGGACCACTTCTTGCAAGGAAAAATATTCAATTCTCAACAAGCTGTGGAAAACGGCTTTTGAGATTTCATTGCCACTTGCTTTCCAGGCTTTTCTGCTGCTGGCATAAACAAGCTACTGTTAAGATGGCAAAACTGTGTCGATAGTTTAGGCGCCTACTTTGATTAATTGTACTGCTTCTTATTTGAGATATAATAAACTACACTTTTGATTCTAAATTGGGCATTTTATATTTAATGACCTAATACGATGTCTTCCATCAGCTCAAACTTAATTCGCCACATAGTAAGGAGGTAGCTGCCACCATTGGCTGGAGGAAAAATATTTCTTGTCTGCATCAGGCAAGAGCGAGAAAAAACTCTTTCCCACTCTTCAAATTTTGGAAGATAAGAAAAGGATATATTCTATTAGTGGAGAAATACCTCCCATTCAGAATGATGCAGAAGAATTAAATATATAAAAACTTACAACACTTAGACTAATGTCATAAAGCTAAAGTGCTACTCCTATATTTTTTAACCTTGCCCCAAGCAGTCAGAAGAAACAAGTGTGTTGTGCAGAAAAACAGAATTCACAGCTTTTTGACCTTGTCATTCTCTCGTAAAGCTGGCAAGTCTCTGTGCTTCTAGGCCTCTAGAAGTGCAACATCACAAGCTGTTTCATGAATCCCACTCACATTCTAAAATAATTCACCAACTTCCTTCTCACAGAAATAGCTAACACCTTCACTTGGAAACTCTAAACACTCTGTGTTTTTTAAAAAAAATTAACAAAAGTATTTAGATATGAAAAACATGACTAACATTAATCTTGATATTTAAAAAAAAATGAGTTTTGTCTCTCTAAAATAAATTCTAAAGGAGAAATAAGAGGAGTTTTCAAGTGACATTGATAATATAGAACTGAACTCTCAAGATTCCTGGATTCTACCCCCAAATTGTTAACCAATTAGCCTCATGACTTTTGGCAAATCACTTCACCTGTCTAAGTCTCAGTTTTTCCATCTATTTGCTGGCTGAACAAGATGATCAGGAAAATTTCAGTTCTAACAAAACAAAATGTTGCCTCATTAAAAATGTTGAAGATATTGACTTCTTCATCAGCATCTGAAATCTGAAAAACTCAAAGCTCAAGCCTGTTTAGATTTTTTTTATTGTTATTGTTTCAAAATATTAAGGGGGTACAAATGCTTTAGGTTACATGGATCATTTCTGTAACACTTAAGGCCTGGCTATAGGTGTGCCTGTTACCCAAATAGTGCTCACAGTATCCATTAGGTTGGTTAATTCCCATCCCATCCTCCTCCCTGTGTTGAGATGTTACACTGGGTACTTCAAGAGTCAACACTGATGTCAAGAAAGAATCTGACACTAAAAAATAAGATACTCTGTTACATTTTCTTTGTCTCATGCATATCAGAAATAAGGGATGAAATTAACTATAATTTCAAACTTCTTCTCCAAGAGACAAAAAAGGTATTTTGCTGGTAAAAAAATTTCTGAATGCTTAGAGCCTGCTTTGCACACTAATAAAAAAATCAAATGAAAAAAAGCAATTTGATTAAATTATGTGTGCCTTTTCCTATGCCAATGGAGCTTAACTAAGCAAACAGAAGCAGCGAAGTGAATCAATGTTGGTTTATTAAAGATCAGAATTCAATATCTCAATGGTTGAGGGGCTTATGCACCAGAGTGCTCACTGTTTAGCTTTTCTTTGCAAAGAAAGCAAACATGGCAGTACCAAGGAGAAACTTGTCCAAAGAATGACACTGACACGTCAGATTTCTCAAGGAGGAGGAACTTTTGTAGCTCTCAGCCAGTATTTTTTAAATGGAATAAAAATTTTATCCTTCTGTTTCCCATTTCAACCTCTCTTCAAAAATATTTATTTAACATTTCAAAAAAATTATTATTTCTTAAATATTTGTACTTTTCACCAGTGAAAGCATTTCTACCTCCCAATTAAGAAGTGAAAACTGAAATGCCTTCACCTGTTCTCATATGGCTTATCAAATATTTGGTGAAGAAATCAGAGATTAATTTCTCATTCAGATCCATCCTACAATGAAGTCATAAATAATAGTAAATTTGTAACATCACATTAATCTCCATGGCAACAGGCTTACTGCGCAAACAGAGGATTATGACTTCACAAGAGAATCAAACAGAGGGAGAGAGAGTGGGTTGCAAGGAAGAAAGCTCATTTTCAAACTCATATAATTTACAGTAATTGCACTGGCAATATAGGCAAAGCCTAGCAAAGCAAATTGCTTTTCATAGAAATATTTTGGTTTTTTTTCTAGTTTGTTCCACAGTGAAAATCTTTCTCTAACTTGCATGGAATATATGACATGAGGCAATTTTAATACATAGCCGATGTGAGACAAGAAATCTGGGATATAAAGGTTTGAACTGGGACTGATAGCATCGTAAGAAAAACAGCATGCATCCAAAACAACACTACGTAGAGCTGAAGTAAAACAAAACGCAGAATCGCTGTTGCCTTGTTTACTATCCAAGCTTCTACATTTGTAAAAAAATCGGCCTCTTCATCTTTCCTTTCCCATTTTACATTCTCTCAAATACAATCTATAAAAATTATACTTCCCTTTTTGGATTGACTTCCATTTTGGAGAAGTTGCCATACTCTTACACCTAAATAACATACTTGGGGATTATTCATATGCAAATTATTTTAAAACATTTCTCCAACTATTCTTTTCTCCAACTGGCATTCATTCCCGTAATCTCCTTTCCTTTTTAAAAGAAAAATCCTGTTCACAGTAAGCCTAGAGCTTTTACAGAACTCTATACCCAGGCAATAGTGCCAAGGTTTTTCTAAGATAAGAAATTAAAAGCCACAACTCTAACAAACCAGGGACTCTGGGCTACACATTGTTTATTATTGCTGTTGATGTTGTGTTATGCTTTGTACAATTTGGTTTGTTTTTCTAGTAAGGTAAGGATATCTTTAAGAAAACAATAAGAAAAACAAACCAAATGAACTAAAATTATCCATAAGTGATACTCAGAAAAAGGAAGGGTTAAAATAATAATTTAACCGGAGACCGAAAGATTGAAAACTCCCCTGAGACTTCTAATATTTACATTGACAGAGGGTCTGAGTGAAGTGCTCTAAAAAGCAGCCTATTGTGAAACGGCCAAGACTTTTTGTGAGCCGGTATTGTCATGGAATGTCCCACTAAACTCCCATCTGCCTGTGCAGAAGGCCAAAGATGACATATAACTTATGATTCAGGATAACCGAGTGTGAAAACTACTTGTGAGTTGGCAAGAAGCAGACCTCATTACCCACAACTGGTTCAATTAAATATTTGAGGCAAGAAAAATGATCTGACCAAATCCTCAGAAAACATTACACCAGGTTGAATGACTTGAGCCTTTTACATGTTTGAAGTCAAATAGAACATGAAGTTCCTGAAGCTCTTTTAATTAGATGGACATTGACTAGTAACGCGGTATGTATCTTGCATATTCTTTCCAACATCTAGTTGATATTGCTCTTTCCGAAGAGTTGTATGTCATCTAATCTTTCCTCTTCCACCTTCTCATCTGCCTGTAAGATATACCCAAGTGGACGAATACAGAACTGACAATCAATTTGGTGCCAATTTCATGATAGTCTCTTGAGTCAAGATCAAAGTAGGGATGTGGATTTTGCAGTGTTTTAATACATATCAGAACCAGGGAGACTACAATTCCTTCCAGACCTTCTTTAGGTAACTTCTGGAAAATCTCCTCCTTTTTTTAAAACTTTTCTGGTCTTTCCCAGAAGTTTTCAAGGTCTAGTTACAGGCAAAAGCTGAGAAGATGAGGCTCTGAGGGTCTGGCTGCTTTCCTTTCATCCACATTGACTTTGTCCTTACCAGTGTGGATAAGAATGATTGCTTAGGAAAAAAAATTCAAATTAGGACCTGGATTAGAAATATATTTATAAATTAAAAAAAAAGAGATATATTTATAAAGAAACAATAATTTACATTGCATGCATAGTTTCAAGAAACTTGAGTAACATAAGTAGATACTTAAACTATGCCATAGTATTAGTCCTTTATAGTCAATCCTTTGAATGATAAATTCCACTAACTTAATACTATTATTAATACTGAAAGCAATACTAATTGAAAAAATAATTGTAACAATTACTTTGTTGAGCACTTATCTATCATAACAGATTCTGTGCTATATGCTTTTTATGTCTTATTGCATATAATCTTTGTCCCAGTCTTAAAGAGTTGGTATTAAGAGTTTCATTTCATACATGGAGACATTGGTGCCCAGATAGATTAACAATCTCCTCAAATTCAAAGAATGAACAAGTAATGGGATTGGGATGATTAAATAGTCTGTCTGTTATACTTTCTTTACTTTTCAGTGACATTTGCCTATAAAGTTTCTGCAACATGGTGCCAAATCAGAAGACAATTAAATATGAAAGACAGCAACTTTGCCAGATGGGCCTTAAAAAGATCTGAAACTCTGCAGCTGAGATATAAATACACACACACACACACACACACACACACACACACATACACATATAACACATCATATTAATATTGTGTGTGTGCATGTGTATATGTAAGTATGTATACACACATACACACACACATCTCCAGCCAATAAATACTGCCCACTAGGGCAAAGAGATATGACTACATTTTCCCAAATTCTATCTTCCCCATTGCTCAAGAGGCCTTCCTGTGACTTTTTTTTATTCCATTCTGTGACTTTTTCCTATTCCATTCTGCCCTTCCAGTTGCTGAGAGAAGGGAGGAAGAAGATGAACAGAAGGACCATAGTTAAGAGTCTGCTGCTCTTCATACTCTTACATTGAAAATCCTTGGAGTGAGCCCTTGAAATATTTAGATACCTCAATGGCTCTTCAAAAACAAAAAACAAAAACACAAAAAACAAATCAATATCTGAAATCTGAGTGCAGCTTTAAGGTCAATGAAGTGATTCCAAATCTTTCTACTGGATATAGCAAAATTTATTTATTTAAAAACTGGTCAAGCTTTCTTTGATAGCTTTTAAAACTATTTTTGTTCATTCAAATAATGTCTCCAAAGGAAATTACACTTAAAGTTGTGACTTAAGTGTTAATTTTTGTCATAGCAAGCCTATTAATTTGAGTTAGGCCAGATTTATGACACAGTTTGCTATTTTATGTGCTATATGCACAATTTATTGTTCATAAAGGCCACTCGAATAATCGATAAATAAGGTATATTTATGCTCCTTTTATGGAACTTGAAACATCATTTTACCATTTGAAATTATTATTCAGATTTATTCTGAGAGTATTTTCATTTATACTGTTTTACTGATGACACCTATGAGTAATTAGATGTGGTGGCTTTGGTCAGAGATATAAGCCCAGTTATTACGCTACTCTATGCCAGCTAGCTAGCTCATTGGTAATAGAAGATCCATTTTAAGACAATGTTGCTCAGAATTTTCCTGAACAAATATTATGAACACCCTGGGTTGCAAAGAGCAATAACTTTAGGTGAGGGTTAAACAACAGTGAAGACCAAGCCCATATCTGCTTTGTCCATGAACAAAAGCTTTGTTGTTAATAGCAAAACAACACTGAAGCTGGTCGGGGTTAGGGGGCCATGGGGAGCAGGACAAATGAAGACTCGTCTACTGGGAAAGCTCCAAGAAATATTGGTCTCACAGGGTACTCAATTTTCAGGTTGTTAGTGATTTTTTATTTCTTTTCATCAGTATCATATTGGATCTCAGGACAGAGGAAATACTGGAATCAAAAGGGGCTGCTTTCTCTAAGACACATGAATGAGAATAGACAAGACTATGGAAGACCGGTTTTCAGGATCATTTTCTGTCTGGCTCTGCTCATCTGTATATAGCACATAAGTTCCAGAAAAGGAGCACAAATATGCCTTATGCACTGATTATTCAAGTAGTCTTTATGAATTACAAATTATGCATATAACACGTAAAATAACTATGTCATATGCTATCCTCAACACTGCATCAGCATATCTTTCCATCTGCAACTTCGCCAGAGTAACATAATAATGCTACTATCAATACTCTGTACAAGACACTGTGCTAAGTTTGCAATAAATAAATTTTCACTTTTAATTTCTACAAAAACCTTGTGATTGGGTATGATTATCCTCATCTTACAGATGATAAAATAGAGTCTGAGAGACAATAATTAGCTTGCAAAAATCTTGGCAGAGCCAGTTGTCCTCTACACTGCTCTGCTTGGACAGCATTCCCCAGCCTTTGAATCTCACAGGCTTCTTCCTGTGTCTTTGCTATAATCCTCGTGGAGGAGGAGAAGGTGTAGCCTAAGGAGGCTAGTTTTGAAGTGTGAGAACAATACACATGACTGAGCTGAAATGGTTAAATCACCAAATCCCAAACTGCCACCTTCAGATAGCAGTGATTCATGAGCTAACAATAGCTATGCAGAAGGAGGTACTCTTAGCTAAAACCAAAATAGGAAGTTTTACTCTTTCCAAAGAAATCCTGGGAGATTTTTATAGCTCTCCTACTATCCTATGGTAGGAGAGCAAGCGCGTGAGAGCGGTCATGAATGCCCGGGTACCTAGGAATCATAGCATGTTTTGCAGTCTGTACATTAGAGGATAATGAGCCTCTTTGTGTCCAGCTTTTCCCAAGGCTGTGTGGTAATACAGAGGAACAAGAATAGCAGAAGCTATAGAAATAATGACCAAAAAAATTGTAAACATACTAAAGTCTCAGCAGTATGGATTTATTATTGCAAATTGTTCCATATTCATACAAATAAATATAATGTAACCAATATAAATAACATTATTAAAGAAGAGTTTTGACATGGGAAAATGCTAAGTAAAAGACAGCAAGCTACAAAATAATATGATTTCAGTTTTGAATCCAAACACAAAATACTTGCACATGTATAGAAAGGGAAGTGCATCCACCAATGTGTTAAAGGACTTTTTCTAAAGGAAGATTTTTTTTCTGCTCGATCATTGGACTTTTCTTTATTTTCCAGTGTTTAAACACTGAACATTTAATTTTTTTAAAAAAAAGGTATTAAATGAAATAGTCACCTAAAGACATAGGTAGGTTATAACGATTCAGTACTTAGTATCTCCACTTGAATAACAACAAACAGATGCCAGGAAGGTTAACCAATGCAGGGCACAGACAAAAATTAGCAAATAAATTAAGAAAAGCGTAAAGAAAGAAGATAAGACCTAAACAGATCAAAGAGAGACACATTTCTCATAACATAGTCTAGCTAAATATTTCACCAATTCCCTTAAGAGGAGGGATGAAAACTAAATAACCAAACCACAGATTCTGACATCAGCAAGACCAGAAGCCTCTAGTACATGTCCCCCCACAAAGACAGTCAAAACAATGCATGAACAACTACATTTTGATAAAAATAACTAGAGTACCAGAGTACATCAAAGGAGTAACAGAAACCAGAGTGAGCACAGAAACTCAGGGCAGCCAGCTAGAGAACAGAAGGAAACACCTTGCCTCTTCCAGTCCATCCCCCAGCCAGGATCCGCTGGGAACACGAAGGAACTTCTCCTTGTGGGGAAAAAGTAAGCAAGAGGATCCCAGAGCTCCCATGAACACCTTGGACACCTACAGTCCTCACCACTGGCATTCCTGCAGTCCTCACAGGTGCTGAGCCTAGCTGAGGGAACTGCCTGAACTCCACACAGCTGCACTCCTCCCAAAGAAGGAGCGACGCTATGCTCTGGCCCCTGTGGCCTGCTCAATACTTCACTACATCTTGGCAGAGTTGCTCCATCCACCCTTCGTAGTTGTTGCTGTGCCCTGACCCTAAAGGTCTGAGCCGAAGCTGTGCACTGCCTCCCACTGAAACAGGGCCTTTGCAGGACAGCTCCCAAAGCCCCTCCCAGTCACTGACCTGAAGCTACACACTGCCTCCTGAGGAGATGATGATTTGGTGGAACAGCTCCTATACCCCTCCCATTCACTACTACAACCTGCCCTGCTGTGTCTGCACTGAAGCAATACCTGGCATCCTGGGGAAACAATGCCTTGGCTGCCGGAGCAGTCGCACCTCTTGGTACCTGAACTGAAGTGGTACCCTATATCCTGGAAAAACAGTATGTTGGCTTCCCAAAGCAGTCATGCCTCCCTGGTGCCTAAGGTGAAACAGTGCCTTGCTTCCTGGGAAACAGTGCCTTGGCTGCCCAGAATGGTCACACACTCCAGTACCTAAGCTGAAGAGGCACCCTGCATCCCAGGGAAACAGGGTCTGGGTCACCCAGAGGAGTTACACACCCAGGACCTGAGCTGAAATGGTGCATTATCCCCTGGGGAATCAGTGCTTTGGCCAAGCTGAGTGGATGCGCATCCCAGGGCTGAGCTGACATAGTACCCCATGTCCCAGGGAAATAGAGCAGGGGCTGAGCTGAGATACCCCACCCTACAGGCCAAACAACTCTAGTTTCCTGTTTCCCTGGAGCTGGACTAGCCCCCTAAAGTCTGATTTGCAGAGACGCTCTTCTTCTCAGGGAGTAGAGTCATTGCTGTGCTGCTCCCTGCCCCCAGGGCACAAATGACAGCTATACTTTGCCATTCTGTGGTACTTGCTGAGGGTGCACTAGCCTCACAGAGTCTGAAACACTACCAAATCCCACCATCCCAGGGTTTAGAGTCACCACTACATGGTGCCTATCCCATGAGACCTGAGTTGCCACTGAACTACGATTGCTCTGGTTCCCAAATTGCAGCTATACCCTGATTCCTGGGCCCAAACCTCAAGAGCACCCCTTATTCCTGAGAGCCAAAACAGTGCTGAGTGCTGTCCTCAGGGTCAGAATCACAGCTACAACTCAGGCCCTTGAGCTCAAGATGCAAGGAGGTGCTACAGAGTCACAGATGCCGGCTCTGTGGGCAATCTATATAGGTCCTGCCACAGAGAGTGAATCTATACCCAAAGATCCAGATGCAATAATAGGTTCACAAGGTCCCAAGCCTAGAACCCTAGTTCAAAAGACACTTTGAGCACCTGCATCTGGAACACAGTGCCACTGCAGCTGCATGGAGGTTGTGTAAGACCCAATACCAAAAGGGATCCCCTCAGCTAAGTCTCGTCATTGTGAGGAAAATGAGAAAAGGAGGCCTCCCAAAGCCCTTGCCAAGTACATCAACAACCTACACCACTGCTGCGGCTGTCACAAATTTCTACAATCTAGGCCACCAGGACACCCACAGTTATCGCTGAAGTTGATAGTTGATCAAAAAGTTACATGGAGACTATATCACTACATCTACTCAGAACCAAAGTCACCATACCCTTCCCAATTAACACACTGAGAGCCAACTGTAGGTGAAGTTCTTTCCCTAAGAAAGCCACTCTGTAAAGTTTGGAAGGGGTGATTGTTCCATCAGACATCAGTGCAAAGGTACAGAAAACATGAAAAAGCAAAGAAATATGACACCACCAAAGGAGCACAATAACTCTCCAGTAATAGACCCCCCAAAAAAGGAAATCTACAAATTGCCAGAACATGAATCGAGAATAATTATGTTAAGAAAATGTAGTCAGATACACAAGAACACAGATAGACAATTCGAAAAAAATCAGGAAAACGGTTAACAATATAAATGAGAAATTTCACAAAGAGATAGATATCATAAGCAAAACAGAAGTCCTGCAGCTGAAGAATTCAATGAATAAAATAAAAAATACAATAGAAAGCTTCAACAGCAGACTAGATTAAGCAGAAGGAAGAATTTCTGAACTTGGGGATAGTTGTTTGAAATTACTCAGTCAGAAAAAAAGAAATAAGAAAGAAAAAGAATGAAGACAGCCTGTAAGACTTATGGGACAAAATTAAGCAAACTAATATTTGTATTATGGGAGTTAGAAAAAGAGAAGAGGCCCTGGGGAAAGGCATAAAAAATCTGTTTAATAAAACAATAGCTGAAAATGTCCCATGTGGAAGAGATATGGACTTCCAGATCCAAGAAATGCAAATGCCCCCAAATAGATTCCACCCATAAATATCCTCCCTGAGGCACATTATAGTCAAAATGTCAAAAGTCAAAGAGAGAACTCTAAAAACAGCAAACAGCAAGATAAAAGTGCCATATCACATATAAGAAAATCTCCATGAGACTAACAGCAGATTTCTCAGCAGAAACCTCACTGGCAGGGAGAGAAGAAGATGATATAGACAAAATGCTAAAAGAAAAAAAAAATTGCCAGTCAAGACTATTACATACAGTAAAGCTATGCCTCAGAAATGAAGGGGAAATAAAATTTTCCAGGCAAGCAAAAATTGGGGGAATTCATAACCACTAGATCAGCCTTACAAGAAATCCTCAAGAGAGGGTCCCATCTGGAAGCAAAAGGATGAAAACCACCATCATGAAAACATGTAACAGGATAAAATTCACTGGTATAGCTTATACACAAATGAAAAAGGAAGCAAACCGCATTACTACATAAAAACACAAAATGTAATGATTGACAATACGTACCAACAGAAAACAACCAGAAAACAAGTAATAGCATAACAGGAGTAAGTCTTCACCTATCAATAATAACCTTAAAGGTAAACTAATTAAATTTCCCAGGTAAACAATACAGAGTAACTCAATTGATTTAAAAAAAAAAAAATCTGGCTGGGCGCGGTGGCTCACGCCTGTAATCCTAGCACTCTGGGAGGCCGAGACAGGTGGATCGCTCAAGGTCAGGAGTTGGAGACCAGCCTGAGCAAGACTGAGACGCCATCTCTACTAAAAATAGAAAGAAATTATCTGGACAACTAAAAATATATATATAGAAAAAATTAGTTGGGCATGGTGGTACATGCCTGTAGTCCCATCTACTTGGGAGGCTGAGGCAGTAGGATTGCTTGAGCCCAGGAGTTTGAGGTTGCTGTGAGCTAGGCTGATGCCATGGCACTCTAGCCAGGGCAACAGAGTGAGAGTTTGTCTCACAAAAAAAAAAAAATATAACTAT
>CAUYSK010054812.1:0-12968 GCA_963575035.1 Avahi laniger | reverse complement strand
TGTATTTTTTAGTTTCACATCCAATTATTTATCATGTCTGTTTATTTTAGTATCAATATTTTTTTCCATTCCCTCGCTTTCATTCCATCATCAACATAAATCAGGCTGTATAATGTTTTGATTTTACTATGGTATGTCTTCCTGAAACTCATTCTCTTCCGGTTATCCCTTATTTAGCTCTCACTTATAAGTGAGAACATGTGGTGTTTGTTTTTCCATTCCTGAAATACTTTACTTAGGATAATGTTCTACAGTTCCATCCAAGATGCTGCAAAAAAAGACACTATTTCATTCCTTTACATGACTGAGTAGCACCCCATGGTGTGTGTGTGTGTGTGTGTGTGTGTGTGTGTGTGTGTGTGTACACATACATATTTTCTTTATCTACTTAACTGTTGATAGGCACTTAGGTTGGTTCCATATCTTTGCAATTGTGAATTGTGCTGCGATAAACATTCATGTGCAGGTGTCTTTGTGATATAATGACTTCTTTTCCTTTGGGTAGATACCCAGTAATGGGATTGCTGGATCAAATGGTAGGTCTACTTTTAGCTCTTTGAGGAATGTCTGCATTGCTTTCCACAGCGATAACACCAGTTTATATTCCTACCGACAGTGTGAAACCATTCCATTTTCACCACGACAACATTTACTGTTTACTGACTTTTTAATAATGGCCTTTCTGACAGGAGTAAGGTGGTATCTTATTGTGATTTTAAT
The DNA here is from genome assembly GCA_963575035.1 of Avahi laniger. Lineage (NCBI taxonomy): Eukaryota > Metazoa > Chordata > Mammalia > Primates > Indriidae > Avahi > Avahi laniger. The sequence continues at coordinate 12,248 of CAUYSK010054812.1, read as the reverse complement.
TTGCACTTCCCTGATAATTAGTGACATTGCACATTTTTTATATGTTTATTGTCCCTTTGTCTATCTTCTTCTGAGAAGAGTCTGTTCATGACTTTTGTCCACTTTTTGATGGGGTTGTTTGTCTTTTTCTTGCCAATTTGTTTGAGTTATCTGTAGATTCTGTATATTAGCTCTTTGTCAGATGAATAGCTGTGAATATTTTCTCCCATTCTGTGGGTTGTCTATTTACTCTGTTGATTATTTCCTCTGCTGGGCAGGAACTTTTTAGTTTAAGTCCCATTTACTTATTTTTGTGGTTGCTGTATTTACTTTTGGGGTCTTACTCATAAATTCTTTGACTAGTCCAACGTCTAGAAGAGTTTTTCTTATATTTTCTTCTAGAATATTTATGGTTTCAGGTCTTACATTTAAGTCTTTAATCCAGTTTGAGTGAATTTTTATATATAGTGAGAGATGGGGATAGAGTTTCATTCTTCTGCATGTGGCTATCCAATTTTCCCAGCACCATTTATTAAATGGAGCATGCTTTCCCCATTGTATATTTTTATCAGCTTTGTCAAAGATCAGTTGGTTGTAGGTACCTGGCTTTATTTCTGGGTTCTCCATTTTGTTCCATTGATCTATGTGTCTGTTTTTATACCAGTACCGTGCTGATGATTATGCATCTTGGTGATGTTCTACTTGCTATGAATCTTCCACGTGTTCAATGACCATCTTGAAAATGCATATCTAAATCTTTATCAATACCAGGGAAATTTTCTTTAATCCCTCAGATAGGATTTCCATGATTTTTGCTTTTTTTCTTCTCCCTCAGGGATACCTATGATTCTTACATTAGTTTGTTTTGCATAATCCCGTATTTCTCTCAGTGATTGTTCATTCTTCTTTATTTTTTGTTCTCCGTTTTTTTTTACTAAATGGGTTATTTTGATAGCCTTGTCTTCAAGCTCTGCAATTCTTTCTTCCTAAATGACTCTTTCATTTCTTAGTTCTGTTATTTCTTTTCTTACATTATATATCTATTTAGTGATTTTTTTGTTGTTGTTCATGTCCTGAATAATTATTTTTTTGTTTTGTTGTGATGGTTTTCTATCATCTCCTCAATCCCATTCGTGTTATTTGTCATCCATAATTAGAATTCCATATCTGTAGTTTTAACAATTTCCTTTTGGTTGTAGTTCATTACTGGGGAGCTGTTGTGAGTCTTTGGGGGTGTTGAGACAGCCTATTTTTTCATGGTACCAGAGTTTTTATGCTGGTGGCTTCTCATCTGGGGCCTCTTCTCTCAGCTCAAAACAGAGAGCAGATACAGGACACCTGTTCTCCTCTGCTGGGAATTCTATTGCTCCAGGTCATGCTTCAGTTCTACTCCAGGCAGGAGAGGTGCATATGCACTGTGAGCCTTTAACACTACCACTCTGTCCTGTGCGGTGGCTCACGCCTGCAATCCCAGCACTGTGGGAGGCTGAGGCGGGAGGATGGTTTGAGCCCAGAAGTTCAAGACGAGCTTGAACAAGAGCGAGACCCCCATCTTTACTAAAAAAAATAGGAATAAATTAGTTGGACAACTAAAAAATATATATAGAAAAAATTAGCCAGGCATGGTGGCGCATGCCTGTAGTCCCAGCTACTCCGGAGGCTGAGGCAGAAGGATCACTTGAGCCCAGGAGTTTTAGGTTGCTGTGAGCTAGGCTGACACCATGGCACTCACTCTAGCCCAGGCAACAGAGTGAGACTCTGTCTCCACTCCCCTCACCCCCCGCTGCTGCAAAACAGAACAAAACACTGCTACTCTGCTGTGTCCGCACCATTCTCGTGTGGTTGTCAATGGCTGCTGTTCAGGATAGGCCTGCGGTATAGGCGCGACGCGGGACCCGGCCTGTGCACTGGATGAAGCGGGCCTGCTGGGCGCAGTGCGCATGTGCACAAACCAGCTGGTCACAATGCTGGGCCCGCAGCTGGAGTGGGGCTGCCACTGGGGTCAAGTGACGTGAGTGGCGCGGGGCAGGGGGCCATTGTGAGGAGGCTGCTCTGTGGCTAGCATATGCTCCAGCACAGGCTTCAGAAATTGGAAGAAAAGGCAAGTGGCAGCAGGCAGGTGAGACGTGCTCTTTATTGTCGGGGGATACAGCAGTGGTGAAAATCATGGCCGAGAACATGACAAGCGCTTATGTATGGCTCTGAACAATAGTGGCAACATGCCTGGGAAAGCGTGATCACGTGGGTTCACATAGGAGATAACCCCTGGGGTACATGAGTATGCTGACTCATTCCTCCCTAGAAGGCCAGCTAGGGGGAAGGTGGCCGTGCCGGAAAATACTGTGGCAGTCATCTAAGTTTGGCCTGAGAAACCTGTTGCCTTTACTAATGCATTTCCCCTTATAGCCGTCCTGGGCCATCTTGGCAGGGACAGAGTAGGCCCGTGGGGCCAGGGCAGCCGCAGTGCCAGTGTGCGGATGGGGCAGGGTGTACGCGGGAAGCGGTTCATGAGGCACCTGCATTGCCCTGCTTGGGGCCTCCCAAGCGGTGGCCGCAGTGGTTCAGCTACCCCCTCACTAGGCGTGGGCTCCGAGGGTCGTGCTCCGCTTGGGTCCCACAGGAGGTGTGGTTAAGCAGGGTCTCCCAGGTCACAGCAGCAGGCGCCGGGTCCGTGGTCTCCAGCTCTGCCCAAGTGCCCCGTGGGCGGTGTTGGTGGGGGTGCGCATGCCGTTTTCCACAGGGCGCAAGCGCTGAGACTCCCTGCTCCCTGGCGGGGCTGGAGAGGGGGAGGTAGCAGCTACAGATCTCAGCCCTGGGGTGGAAGCAGTGCTGTGCGGCTGCGATGTCACCATGGCGCCAGCCGCAGCACCCAGGGCTCACAGGTCAGCTGTGCCTTCTCTTTGGAGCAATGTAGCTGTACCCCTCCAGCCAGGTGTCTTTGTCAGCCTGGCAGCCTGCTGCGGTGGCCCGGTCCTGCCACTGCTCTGGCTGTAGTATCCTCAGGGGAAGCCGAAGTCCGGGGGCTTTTTACTCTGTCTCTTCCCCATGTGTGGGCACCTTCCCCAAGTCCCTCCCACCCGGCTAAGCAGGTCATCTCACTTCTCTCTTCTTCACTTCTTGCTGCCTCCTTTCTGTTGATTTCTAGTCCTCTGTTAGAGGATCAATCCAAAGGTAGACAACAATTTTCCAATTTTGATGCTCTCCACAAGAGCAGCGTTGTGCAGGTTGCTTTTAGTCCATCATTTTGGCCCCCTTCCTCACCTGCTCCAATCTTATTATTTCTTTTCTTCTGCTTACTTTAGATTTAATTTGCTATTTTTCTCCAAGTTTTAAAAAATGGTAACTTATATTATTAATTTCTCTATATAAGTTCTTTTTAAATATATGCATTCAATGCTATAAGTTTCCTCCGAAGCATTGCCTTCGCTGCATCTTACATATTTTGATAAGTTGTATTTTCACTTTCATAAGTTCATAATATTTCTAGGACACATATTAGCTGATGTAATTGAGTCTACTTCCAAATATATTCTCTGCAAGGATAAATGCATTTTCTCTTTGCATTTACCTGACAATATTGGCTTGTGTTCTCTCACTTTTTTTTTCATTACCTCACCGATGATTTGATTACTATCTTTCATCTACATGTTCTCCTAACTTGTGTTAATGAAGAAAAACAAAATAGAGAGAAATATGACCAAGACACACTAAGAGAAGGCAGGGAATTAGTGAAAGAAAAAATTATTAAAGGGAAATGATAAGATTGATTTTCTAGTTTAACAAAGGAAATCCTATTTATAACTTCTCCCTGCTTTCTAAGAATAGATGCTGTTAATTGGAGAGACTTTATAGAGCAATGTGATGGGTGTGGCATGCAAGTATTAGGTAGCAGCTGAGGAACAACTCTTTGTAACAAGGTGGAAAGAAAATCAAACGGCTTCCAAAAGAATCCAGGATAAAAGAGACCACAGAAAGTAAGACACATACTACATAAGTGAAGGTGGTGCGAGCTAGGATCCTTGGTGGTAACATACTACAGAGGAAATTTGGAGAACAGAAGTTTATGCAAAGATTTTGGAGCTTTCTGTGGGCTTATGGTATATTGTATTTCAGACACAAAATTATCAATCAATTTTAGTTTACCAATGCTTTTGTGTAATAAGATTCAAGATGGGGGACATGCCATTGCTGCTAATATTTAAGTTATTTACTTGTGCTATAAAACAATTTAAAAAGATAATCCTGTATTTTGATCAATGATATATTTATGATAGTAAGTGTGTATATGTAAAGTTCTGCTTTCTGCAGTGTTAGACTAAGTGATTTGTATAAATCATCTACATTTAATATGATTAATGCACATTTGGATTATAGTTTATTGTTTCATTGTTTTATGACACTCTGATATTTACCCACTTTAAATGTGTTTCTCAAGCAAGACAAAACAAACATCTAAATAAATTTAAGACTCATGAGAGGCATTATCTTTTCATATGCATTGAAAAAGGTATTTACTGTGGTTTTTAAGATACTTGGATACATGCATCTTCAGCTTACAAGATATAAAATGCAACTGAAAGGCAACCAAACAATTTTTTTTCTGAAATGAGATGGTTTTACATGAGAAATATTGGGCATACCTAGACCATATTCTTCATTTTCCACTCCATTTGTCTGTTGACATCAGCCTTCCATCTAGAATTTTCCATTTTCCAAGAAACTTAATATTGCTGAGGCAGACACTGTGGCTAGGTTTCCCAAGGCCATTTATAACTCTTCTTTCTTATCTGCCTTCATAGTTCTGGCTGGAAGCTAAATTATTTCACCTCTCAGTCTCCACCACAGCTTTGGGTGGCTTTATGACATAGTTTTGGCCAACGCCATATAAGTACAAATTCTAAGAACTTTTCTTCCCAAGTCAAAAGACAAAGTTCCATAAGAATATGATTTCTTGTACTTTTCTTCCCAGTTTTTGCCTATAATGTATATATTATATCTAGAGGAACAGAAGTCCTCTGGTGACCTTAATGTTTTTTGACAACAGGCTCAGAAATGCAGGATAAATAGCCAACTGTAAATCAACAACAGGAATCATTTATCTGTGAAATTGTCTAATCTTGGGTCCCATGACAATATGCAATATTTAGTGGTTAAATTAAAAACCTTAGCATCTGACAATCCCAGAAATTTTTACAACCCTAATATCAAAGAAGGAGCTATGCTGCCATTCTATTTTAAAACACAATTATTTTTAGCTTTAGAATAATTTTTATTTAAGTTCAACTCTTTCTAAGGCTTCTGAGCTTAGAAATTCTTTGTCATTGTGTTAGGTATGCCTTAAAATGCCAACTCTATCCTAGACCATGCTGAAATGGGTCAACTATACAAATACTTAGATCTCACAGTTGAATGAACAAGGGGTCATTGGCAATCAGTCCACTGATTGGCCATCAATCTACCACAACCTAGGCAAGAAATGCTAATTTTTCTTCTTAGAACTTTAACTAAAATTATGACAAACAGTACCATAGCAATGAGAATGGAAGCTCAGAGGAAGTCATAAGGTAGAAAGTCAAGACTGTGAAGGGCTAAACAAGTCAAAGTTCCTAGAAAGCTGAAATTCTATTTTAGCAAATGCTAGTAGGCAGAGAAAAATAAATAATAGAGGTTGAGAAATACTGTCATAGATTAAAGCAAAGGACTACAAAATTTAGATAGGGCTCATCAGTGACAGAGCATGAAGTGAAAATTTTAGCATCAGCCTTTCCACAGATTCTAGATTTACCCAGGTTTCTGGCTTTTCTCAATTCATGTTGTTCAGCTTTGATTGTTTAGTGTTCTATTGATTTGCATGCCCACATGTATAAATTGACATTCTTCTGGTTACAAATGTAATGTTTTAAAAATACAAATTTATTGTGGCATAGTCAGGCTCATCATAGATTGCTATCCATTGATGAGTTGGACCATCAGACATGGAAAAAGAAAAATTTTCTGAAATTCACTTAATATGCTGCCATTAATGAGACTCAGATCCCATGAACTCAATCTCTCTATGATTTAGTTTAAAATTACTAATTCATAGGTAAACATATTTCATCAGCCCAGCTTTTTTCAGGTATCCTATTTATGACGCCTAAGGCAGTAGAGTTATACAACATAACAAAGATTATGGGAGTGACTCCAATGTTAAGTCAGTAGCTTTTGGAGAGAGGGGCTGGGCAGAAAATCAGTGTGCACACAGCACGATGTTTATTCTTAAAACTTCTAAATTATTTAAGGTAAATTGATATGTTTTTGTTTCTTGCAAACAAAAGAGTTAGGTATTAAATTTAAGGTATTTACATATGGTGATAAAAGTACCTTTCATATAATTTAAGGAATTATTAAATGCAGAGCTTCTCCAATTTATAGTCTCAGCTGCCCAATCCATTGTTCACATGTTTTTAACTTGAAGATCCCTAGAGTTCCAGGGCATGTTACGAGTGTCTGAATATATGATTCCAAGTGGGATAGATGAATATTAGGCTAATATATCCAGATAATTTCGCTATGAACCAGGTTTGGTTATTTAATTTCATTTGTTATAAAGAATCTACAATAACCAGGCAGAAATCCCAGCCTTTTTCTTGGAATGACAGATGAGAGAATTATCTACAAGTTTTCTTATAGCTCTAACCAATTTTATTTCAGAACCCTTAATTCCCTGAGTAAATTCTTTAAAAATCCCTATTGTAATTAGGTGGTCTTAACACCTGTATTCTTGAAAATCCTGCCAGGCTTGCTCTTGAATATTTAATGGAATGATCTGCTTTAGGCCTGCATGTACTAAGAGGCCTAGATATTTTCTGAGATGCAAACACAGACACTTCCTTGGCTGATAGGGAAAGCATCTTATGTGATTTGAAAATAAAATATGAAACATACCAGAATGATTGAAGGAGTTTTCTTTATGTATCTGAAGAACATAAGACTAAGTGAAGTGCATTTTTGACTCATGATAATGTCTGTCATATTTCATACTTTATCTCATTAAGATGTCTCATCAATGCTTCAAACTATTAATCTTTTATCAGAGGAATGTAATCAGAAAATGAAATTTTATAAACTCTGGGAAAGAAATCCAAAGGTCAAACACGTGTAAGAGGAAAATTCATTTTGCTTTTAATATTTGTTATACTTTAAATATCAAATGTTGATTTGGTTAGTCATAAAAAGCCAGAGAAAAATGTCATCTAGAGTTAGGGAATCTGGGAATGACTATGTAAATACAAAGACATTCCAAAAATGAGATATAAACCTGGGGTTGCCTTAAACTGAATCAACATTTTTGACATGTTTGTTTTGAAAGAGGACTCAACTGATTATTGCTAAGATACTAATACAGTGTCACATGAAGATTGGCGTGATACTGTTTGGAATAGAGATACATTAATTGGAATAACTTGCATTAATGCAAGTTTTCATTAATATTAAGAGAAAAGTGAAGTGCAGAAAATGTTCTGTTTTGAGAAACTTGATTTTTGATAGACTCATTAAATAGCAGAATAATGATTAGAATGATTGGAGCAACTGATAAAATAATTCACAAATAATCCCTTCATTTTGACAGTTTACTTTAAGATAATGTATTGGGTAAGCAGGTTTACAGAAAAATAATAAGCAGTTCTTAATAATATGAAATTATGACATTAGTCAACTGTAAAAGCCTGTTATAGCTGGGAAGTTTATCAGATTCTACATTCCTACTATATATTGGTATGTATGAAAAAATTAAAAGATATTCTTAAATTGACCAAATCCTAATATTATTTTGAAATTGACTAAAGCAGCTATAATTTTATATCATTTGTTTGAATAGATATTCTTCATTCTTTATAGAGTGATTAGTCATTCAAGTGGTATGACATATGGGAAGTTGAAAGGTGGATGGCTCCAAAATAGCTTTTCAAGTTTGTCATAATTCCTGAGGTGCTTAATATTATAATTTGGTTGCTCCAAGTGTTGGAGACAGAAGAGGTGAGGGAGGGAGAAAATAAACATTTATTGAACACCATTCTATGTATTTAAATAGTTGTTGGCTTGCTACAATAAGATATGTTCAGCAATACATTAGTACATCTGGTTTTCAGATTAGTTCAGTAATCATTCAGTCAGATCCTGAGAGACCATGATGTGGTGCAAGATGGTGGCATTATATACACAGAAGTAATAACTGAGAGGAGCGGAAGGGGATGCTAAACATACTTCAGTAATTCCTCCCAAATCCCTGAAAACTAAGCACTTATTGAATGAGTAGGGCAGCATTCCCTATGTTAGAGTTTCCCAGCATAAATTCTAAGAAATATAATGTGTTTATTATTCCAGAGTAGTGTTTAATGCTCAAATAAGTTAGAAAAAGAATGAATTAAATAAAGGTAAACAAGTTTCAATACTACAGGATTTCATAGATAATTTAATAAGGTAATAGGTACTAATCTCGACAAAGGGGTTTATATATATATATATGTGTGTGTGTGTGTGTGTGTGTGTGTGTGTGTGTGTGTGTGTTATAAACTAAACTAATCAATGAAAATCTTTCCCCTAGAACATCTCTCTTGGTCAACATTTTATGTACCACACTTTGGGACATGTTCTCCTAGCCTTATTAATAATAAATATATTATACATAATGAAGCCCTGATTCCAAATATTTGGCAACATAAGAGTTCCCTAATGTGAAATGAAGGCAAAGCTAGGCTTATATGAAATTTTATTTTTGACCGTATTGTTACAAGATAGAATGAAACTTTTTATATTACTTTATTTTTCTCACTTAGTCATTTATAGAATGAGAATTTATAGAGCTTTAGTTTTATAATAGATCCAAACTCTTGATTATAATTTGTAGTAATAAGATTATTCATTCCTATTTGAAGTGATTAAAATAAAAACATCTTTATTAAGATTATAAACTATAATTGACTCAAGTATTAGATATTTATTCTAAGAAATAATACAGAGGATACCCTATGCTATTTATTCTGATTTGTTTCCGAGAAACTGTTACTGAGAGAAAAATAATTTTTTTGCATACTTGATACAGTTGAGCAAAACTTTCTGACTGAACTGCATTACCCATGTTACTAATGTTACTTTTGGTATTGACTTTAGGTGACTATAAAATAAAACAGTTTAGAGAATGTTCACACTATTATTTCATTTCCATAGTTCATTTTATTTAGATTAATTATCATTTTTAACAAGAAAATAAAATTGTGCAAATATTATTGTTAGAAATTTTGTTATCTTCACTTACCTATCCATAATATTGCACTTTAAAAAGTAATAAAACCAAGCAAAAAAATTTAAAAGACATACAGATTAGAAAGGAAGAAACACAACCATCTTTATGTGTAAATGACATAATTTTCTATGCAAATAATCCTAAGAAATCTAGAAAAACAAAATACTAACAAAAACAACCTCCTTCAGCTAAGTGAATTAAGCAAAATTGTAGGATGCAAGATCAACATAAAATCTTAATCCATTTCTATATACTAATAATAAATATGTGTGAAACATTTACCATTGTTCCAATGAAAATGAAATATTAGCTATAAATCTAATAAAATATGTACAGGATCATTGTACTGAAAATTACAAAATACAAATGAAAGAAATTTAAAAACATCTAAATAAATGGAGAGACATACTCTATTCATGGGTTAGAACACTCAACATAGTAAAGGTGTCACTTTTCCCAAAATTGATCTATAAGTTTAATGCGTTTCTTATCAGAATCCTGGCAAGTTTTATTTAGACATAGACATAGACAAAATTGTTCTAAAAGTATTATGGAAAATAAAAGAAACTAGAATAGCTAAAAGCAATTTTGAAAAAGGATAGTAAAGTGGGAAGAATTACTTTGCCCGATATCACTGAATACTATTCAGCAAAAGAACAAACTGTTGATCTATGACACCTTTGATAGATCTCAAGGGAGTTATGCTGAGTGAAAAGAGCCAATCCCAAAAAGTAACGTGCTGTATGATTCCATTTATATAGTATTCTTGAAATGTCAATGCTATGGAAATGGAGAATAGATTAGCACTTGGCAGGGGTCAGGGTTGGGGGAAGAAGGTGATATGGCTGTAAAAGTGAGGGCTTGAGAAATCCTCGTGGTGGAATTATTTTGTATCTTGACTGTGATGATGGTGGACAAAAATGTACACGTGAAGGATTAAACAGAACTAAATACATACATGTACACAAATGATTATATGTAAAACTGGAAAAATCTGAATAAAGCCAATGAATTTTATCAATGTGAATTTCCTGGTTGCAGTACAGTACTACGGTTATGCAAGATGTTGCCATTAGGGAACATTGCATCGAGAGTACAGGGTATCCTCTATATTATTTCTTACAACTGCACATAAACCTATTATATATGGGTTTAAATAAATAATTATCTGGAAATAAAATGTTTTTAAAAAGTAATAAATCATGGTTAATGAATGTATTTTTTAAAAGATGAGGTCCAGTATGGATGTTATATTTTCATCTTTAATATTTTAGTTAAAGGGTCTTCTAAGAGAAGATCATGTTAGAAAAATATTTTAAATAGGGCAAATTTTGTTATGGCAATGTAGGCTCCATCTGTTTCTAGAACGGAGTATGAGACATCTTTATCCATTTTTAGAATTAGATTACATTTGAAGATCACTTTACTATGTTTTTGTGAGTCTGCTGTAGTATCTCTAATAAATCTGCCCAAGTCTAAATATTTTATTTGTCCATTTACTTTCTCCTCTTTGGAGTGGGTGATCTCCACAGGTGGTTTATTATATTTGATTGTTATTATACCAGATTTAATTATTTATCTTATTAAATTTCAGGATGCCTCATGTTCCCACAAGTACTTTGATGGCAATGACAGTCATGTGTATTACATTTATGTTCTCATTTAATTTATGTTTATTCTATTCATATGATACATATTTATCTCACCGTGGAACATGCCAGAGTTAGATCAGGTATTGTGTGCTTTTCAATCTTTAGCAAAACTTAAATTGGTCTAAAAGAATGCCCATGTTATTTTATCTGAAAATATTTAGATATTCAAATATCCCTTAAAATGGAAAGTTATCTAATTTAATTTTATAAGGTTAAAATAGATATTTTCCTTTTCAGTTACAAAATTATATTTAGAAAATATGTAGAGTAAATAAAAATCACTCTTAAACCACTCATTTGGAAAAAAAGATTGTTAAGATTCTAAAGATTATCTTCATATATTTTATAATATATACGTATGTGTATATACATACACACATGTATACATGTGTTTTTATATATATACACTCTATATATATACACTGTATGTATAAGATTTTATATATATAATATAGAGATTGATGTATAGAAATTATACTATGCAGATATTAGCCTGTTTAAAAATTAATAATATATTATTGTTAATAATATAATAATCATATATTAACTAATATTTATATATTAATATTTTCTGATATAGATAGACCTCTGTAAAATGATCTTTAAATGTGCAATTAGTATGGAAATAACAGCATGTATATAACAAAAATAATTAGAAATTTACATGGTGTCCAAGTTTTTGCTACTTTAAAAAATATTCTAAGGAACACCATTGTTCATATATTTCATTCATGATGTAGACATTTTAATAAAAATAATTATGGAAAATTGTTTTGAATCTTGATGTATTTTTTATGCTTTACAAATACTGTAATATTAAAACATTTCAAAATCTTTATACTAGAGAATCAATAACTTTGATTAGAAATACATTAAAATCACTTTTCTTTTAGCCAAATATCTTGCCCAGGGCATGGCTAAATTCTCAAATAGTGAATAAATGAATAAATGCATGAATGAATGAAGGCACTCCTCTCGACCTCATCGAGTTCTATTCTTGCAGGTGGCTAGCCTTTATCTTTATGCCTCAATTTCCCAACAAGCATCGCCAGCACTCTGGTCATCATTTAAATTAGCTTTGTAATTAGTAATTCAGTTTCTTCCCTACCATGTGAAAATCTCACATGGCTTTTGTTCTTGTGTCTTTTCTGCTACTAGTTTGGAACCCAAAGCTGATTTTTAAAAATGCCTTTGAAAGACACCAAATAAAAAACCCTGAGTCTGAATATGTTTGGCCACCAAATACCTCCTTAAGTTTCAAAATTCTCCCAACATTCAGAACATTTTCATATACAAAAAGACTACATAGAAACTAAGATTTCACATTGCAA
>CAUYSK010054809.1:0-20725 GCA_963575035.1 Avahi laniger | reverse complement strand
ACTCCTGGGCTCAAGCGATCCTCCTGTCTCAGCCTCCCGAGTAGCTGGGACTACAGGCATGTGCCACCATGCCCGGCTAATTTTTTCTATATATTTTTAGTTGTCGAATTAATTTCTTTCTATTTTTAGTAGAGACAGGGTCTCACTCTTGCTCAGACTGGTTTCGAACTCCTGAGATCAAACAATCTGCCCGCCTCGGCCTCCCAGATAGCTAGGATTACAGGCGTGAGCCACCACACCCGGCCCGGAGCTGGGGGTCTTAGAGTGCAGAGACTTGAGTTCTAGACTTGGCTCTGCCACTAACTGGCTTTGAGATCTTCACAGATCTTGATCCTCAGTTTTCCCATCTGTACAAAGGAAATGTTTGCAATAAACCTCCTTTAGGGTGTAAAATTCTACAATGGTAATACTTTTAAGCATGATAATCTTCCTGTCCTCTCATACTAATGTGTACCTCCCTGCTTGCACTGCTTTCTCCTTGGGAAGTGCCAACTCAAGTGACAGCAGGCCTGGAGAATATCAGAGGACAACAAACTACTGATACTATGAGACTGGAAGAAGTGACATGCATGTCACCAAGGCATGAAAGGTGGAGGTCAACTAGGCCTTGCTGGCATTTTTCAGACAGACCAAGTCTTCACTTATGCCATACGCAGGGGAATTTGTTTTGGGGGAGATGCAGAAATGGAGAGGTTATGTTCTTTTCTTTGGTAGGCAGAAGATAATAATTAGTTGACAGAGAACCAAGCTGAAGAATCAGGAAGCTGTGGTTTCTGGTCTGAACCCTTGCACTGGACCACTAAATCTACCTTAAATCCTAAATGGAAAACAGGGAAGGGCATACTTAACCCCATACTTCTGGCACAGAATATCAATTTGATATAGCAACTTCTTCTCTTCTCACAACCTCCTATAGCATTCACAGTCAGGGATGTTGTACTTTTGAGCATTAATACCTGATGATAGCTGGGTGCGGTGGCTCATACCTGTAATCTCAGCACTTTGGGAGGCCAAGGCAGGAGGAACGTTTGAGGCCAGTTTAGGACCAGCCTGAGCAACACAGCTAGGCCCTGTCTCTACCAAAAATAAAATTAGCTAAGTGTGGTGGTTCTCACCTGTAGTCCTAGCTACTTAAAGAAGCTAAGGCAGGAGGATTGCTTGAGCCCGTAAGTACGACGTTGCAGTTGAGCTATGATGATGCCACTGTACTCTAGCTCAACAACAACAAAACCAAAAAACAAAAAAAAAGACAATATAATATTTTATCACATTCAAGTCTGAATGATCAACAAAAGTCCACTTTCTTGGGAGCATGGACTTCTTTTCCTTAGCAGAGTATCAGGCACAGACCATATGTGTGCTAAAGAGAACTGAAGAAACCTGTGTTCTCTGGCATAGGGTCTTGACCCTCACAAAGCCTTCCTCAATCCCATTAGTACAGGATTTGATTGTTTCTTAGCTAAACCTACTGTAATTCTTATTTCCCTTATATTTGCAGGTGGAAATGGAAAATGAACCTTTTTTTCTCTTTTCCCCACGGTTCACTACCCTTAACTTGGAACAGAGACTGTTTAGTGAGGCATAATGAGCATAGACTCTTAAGATTGTAGCTCCATGTTCAAATCCTAGTTGGCTACTTTGTAGCTGGATGACCATGGGCTATTTCTTCAACTTTTAGACTCTGTCATCTTCATCTGTAAAATAGGATGGGATAATGCTAACCATCTCTAGAGTTTAAGCAAGAATGAAATGAGTATACAAAGCTCTTAGCACTCAGAAGACAGTCAACAAATGCTAGCTCCTTCTCCTCTTCCAAGTGCTCTGAAACCCATAGCTGGAAGATTTCTGCATATGAAGTTAAATTCCTGGCCCTAGCAAAAAGAAATAACAAATGGGCGAGCAAATGAAGCCTATAGTTGGGCATTCTTACAGGCCAACAAGAGCTAAAGCAAGCCCACTAATTCACTTATCAAAGATTCCTGGAAGGCAGCAGTAATGGCTTCAGGCAGAAGCACTTAAGCACATTTCAGATAGATGACCCCAGGCCAACACCCCTCTCTCAATTACCAGTCCCCTGAGGCATTCTCGCCTGTCTAAGAAAAAGCTCTCCTCTTGGCCAGCCTAAGAGCCAGAAAGTACTTTCTAATCAGGGGAACACAAAGAGCTAAGGGCTCATCTCAAAAAGTAAAAAGGTTTTTAAAGAAGCTATACCAGAGACAATAGATCTATTTTGTTTGCTTTTTTGTTGTAACTCTCTAGTGGAAAAGGCATGTAGAAAACTGTTTATATTCCTCACGAAGCCTAGAACAACGGAACTGGAAAAGAACATGGATATTTACAACCAAGCTGAAGGTAATACAAGCCAAGGTTGTGCAGAAGTAAAGATTGATAATAACTGGATTTCACCAGAGGCTCCAAGAATAAGAGATTCTATGACAGTGATAAAGGAAAGAACCAAGTTCCAAACAGGCAAGCTTCTCCAAGGGAAGAGAATGAGAAAGATGCTTTGAGCTCTGGCATTGCTACTAATAAAGCACGGCGTCCTTGGGCACAGCAAACTCCCAGAGCTCGGTTCTTCTTTTTTTTTAAAAAAGGGGAAAGGGGTTGGATTGCTCCAGCTGAAACAATCTTCCATTTGTGTAAGTTTACAAAGTGATTCCATAAACATTCTACTTCATTACTATGACAAAAGCTACATTAGCCTCTATTTTATAAAAGTTAAATGACTTGCCAGAAATCATACCATTAACAAGTGCTAACAAGAACTATAACTTGTAACTCTTAATTTAAGATTTAGTTTTTTTTCCTACTATAGCCAATCATGGAATACAAAAAGCAAGTAAACAAAATAACTGATGGTCTATACTACTGACAGGTACCCTGAGAAAGAAAAGCTTGTCATGCGTGACTGGGATAGATTCATCCCAGGGTCTTCCGTGACAGTACCTCAGCCACAGCTGAGAAGATGAGTGAGCACCTAACCCAAATTCCTTTTATTTCCTTTTTTCTTATTTCAGCATATTACAGGGGTACAAATGTTTAGGTTACATGTATCTCCTTTGCCCCATCCAAGTCAGAGCTTCAAGCGTGTCCATCCCCCAGGCAGTGCACACTGCACCCGTTAGGTGTGACTCTACCCGTCCCCTCGTCCCCCTCCCACCTGCCCGACTCCTTATGAATGTTACTACTATATATAGTCACATAAGTGACTTACCCAAATTCTGACCAAACAGATTTGTGATTGTGATTTGTAGGCCAAACCTGAATTGAGAAAAATACAAAGTATGTCACTTGATTGTGTGGGATGAATCTGGAAACACACACACTCTTACTCTCACACACACAAAAAAAGCCCTGTGGTAGCATGACTGACCCTCAAGTATAATATTATGAGAAGGTGGAAATCATGAGTCAACAGAAACCAAGCAACAGAAAGAAACAGAGGAATGAGAAGGGCAGTTCATTAGTAATGCCAGGGGTGGTTGTGGCAGACACAGGGAACTAAGTTACCACAATGGCAGGAGATGGAGGGACTCCGTCTGCTGCTGAGGGAGGCCAGGCGCTAGCATGGAGCACATCCTCCCAATTCCTCCACTGTGTTTTTGTCTATGTGAGGTCTGGCTAGCTCACGGTGGGTCCAGTCTTGACGTCCACAGTCCTACGCCCACCTTCCTGTGATTTTAAATGCAGACACCTGGGCCCCACACCAGACTCCCAGATCAGAATCTCCAAGCTGATTATGATGCACACTCTGGCTGAGGACCACAGGCCATGGTAACCTGAGCAAGACTAAGGAGGAAGCAGCTGCCAAACAGGGTCACAGAATAAGGGGAACCAAACTGTCTCTACCTCATTTGGTCTGGCCATTCACCTACAAGGTGGTTTCCTGTAACGGCCACTTTCTAATGAAGACAGTGTGTGCAGGCAATAGGAGAAAAACAATAATAACCATAAGCCACACTAGCTCTCTTTGGTGAGTTTAAGACAATAAAAAAGATAAAGCAGATGAAGCTGAGTTGAGGTGAAAGCAAAAAATTCAATACAAAAAACACAAATTCAAAATATGAATTCCATTTTTACCACACAAAAAATGTTTAGACAATCTCATCTTTAAAAATATAAGCAAAAACAAAAACTTAAAAAAAAAACCTAAAATACAAAGTAAGCAATGTGATACTAAGTGTTCTCATGACAGAAATCCAAAGCAAGTGTCATAACACTCAAAGTCTAGCACAGCACCAGAAGAGTCTGGTGAGTGGAATAAGGGAAGTACAGATACAGAAATGCCTTTCAAATTCCTCAGGAAGCGTCACAAACAAGCAACCATTACCTCGAATTTGGAAATGATTTCTGTGAGATTTCTCACAGGAGTTTACAGACTTGTCCCCAGATCACACAGATGTCTTTGCAGCTCACATTGTGTCTGCTGACTAAGTGCTGTGCACATGTGTGGGCCCAACACACTGACCTTGGCGGGGCAGTTTTCAGACTGCAAGTGGAGGTCACAGAGATGTGAGGAGTGGCAAGGAGCCCCTTGGGAAGGCCTCCTCTGGGTGGGGCCCAAGTAGGCAAATATACTCTCAGCAATGAAAGGAAGAAATCCCAGGCAGACCCATTTTCAATGTGACTGAAGATTTATCTCCCCAAGCTATGAGAAGAAACCTAGTAAGTGTATTGAAAATCTGAAAAAAATCAAAGGGCCTTACACAACTTAAGCATGTAAATTAGTACTAACATTCTCAAACCATGAGTTTCGTAACTCTATATGATATTGAATAGACAGTTTGGAGGAAAGAAGCAAAGTAAATACTTATTAGCAAATACTTATTAGCCTGTGTTATGCATGTTTCTTATTGTAGTAACATGAGCACTTTCAAAAGAACCTTGAGCCCAGAACTTTAAGATGGACTTGACCAATCAAAGAAAGCTGTAGTCACATCCCAAATTCTAGACATATTTTATTAAATTAAAGGGGTGTGGCAGGTAAAACCCACCATTCCTATGCTAAAAAAGAGAAAGAAAAAGAAAAAAAGTACCCTCTCCAAAACGAACTGCATTTTTTGCTGACATCAACATGTTAGGGTGGAAACAAAGAAATAAACCAGAGACTCATTGGCTTCTGTTTCATTAGAAACATATGAAGACAGTATCTGCCAATGAGAAAACATTCTTCTGTCTTTGGAAAAGTCTTCCATGCAAATCAGCATTTCTGTTTTTCCCTTTTCAGTATATATTATCTAGTTTTGTATAATACTTGAAGAGTACAATATTAAATTTAGACACAAAAAACAGATGAGAGATATAGGACATAAAAATCCTAATTAATTCCTAGGGTATTTAATCCATATGTATTAAATATCCTTTCTAAATATAAATATGCAGATGTTGAACAGAGGAGAGACAGCTGTTATTTCTGGGCCGCCAAACATCGATTCACCCTACCCAGTAATCATTCTGGGAGCAGAACCAGAACTCAAATCCAGGTCTTTTATATCTTACTTTAAAGTTTTTTCATAAAAGCTCTCACAATTAGAGAGCATTAGGCATGTTTACAAAGCCCTTCCTCATCCATTAGTTCATTCAAAACAACCCTTAGAGACAAACAAGGCAGGAACCCTCAAGCTCATTTCACAGGAGAGGAGGTTGAAGTAAGGGGTGTTATTAAAAGTGACACATAGCTAATAAGGAACGGAACAGATCCCGGTTTCTGACTCCTGGTCCACCTGCTTATCGACTAAAAGCAAAATCCCCCAAATCGAGCGCTTGATTCACAATGAGATTGACGGGGGAAAAAATTAACAAAAGTACACAAATGCTACATCTTCCTCTGAACTTTGTGGTTGCTATGGCCTAGAACTATATGGGGGAGGCAGAGGAAACTACTCCTTTCTCATGTAAGGTTTGAATCACAAACCCAGTGTTAGGGGTTCTGAAGTCACCGACACCTTCTGTCACAATCTGCTTCTCTGCAAGATCCATCAGCTATCCCACATGGAGCCTTGACTGTGACAACCAGGGACATGAGGACTGGCTCACACTGTCACGCATGTTAATGGAAGGAGTCAGGAATCCACTTCTGTAAAGTATTTAACCATATTTTAAAATGGGAGTGGGGGAGCCCCATTCCATGGGAACACAAATTTAAAAAGCAGCACAGTGTGGTGAAAGTGGATTTGCTTTTGAAACAAATGAAATTCCTATTTGGCTGCTGATTAGTTGTGTGATCTTGAACAAGAAACTAACCTCTGGGCTTTAGTTCCCTCATCTATAAAATAAATAGATTTAATTAAATGATTTCTAGATCTCTCTCAATTCTAAAAATCTTCTGTAATGCCTATAATGGAGATCGGAAAGAGGCAAAAATGCAGTAGCGGAAAGAGAATGAGAAAAAGAAGTGAAGGCAGGGAGGAAAGAACCTTGAGCCCAGGTGTTAAGTAGGAAGCTGGTCCAGTGAGTAGTTAGGAGCATCCAAAACTAAAGTGACCCTGCTCTGTTTAGAACCCTTTGCCCCTCTTGAACCAATAATCAACATAAAACCTATGACTTAAAAGAGGAGAAGGGAAGTAATTTTTAGTGAACACCAACTATGTACCAGATTAGAAACCTGAGTCTGTGTCTCAGTTCAGTAACTTTCTACTGTTCTAAAAATATCTCAAACTGGCACTTGTATGTTCCTTATTTTATTTGGTCATCAAAAGAGGCAGGCGGAGCTGATGTTCTTGACTCCATTTTGCTGACAAGGAAATCATACTTCAGAGGGATCAAGGAGCCTTTAAAAAAGGTCACAAGGCCAGGAAGTAGCACAGTTGGAATTGAACAAAGATTATTTTATCAGACAGTCCAATGCTCTAATATTCCTTGCTGTCCCCTTTTTACCTTCTTTCCTCCTCATCTGGAGTGTGGATTTCAGAAGAATCTATCAGGATAAAAAGGTAGTTGACCTCTGCCTTGGCACACGAGTTTAGGAAAGTAGCATGCTATATATTCAATTGTGATTGTATGTTCCAAAAAGCTGAGCATTTTGTGGATAGAGTCTAATTGTGATAATGGTTATGGAATCTTTTGACAATAAAGTCCTTACAAATCAGCACTACTACTGGGAGGCATCCTTGACATACAGTCTGCCAAAGCAGAGCAGTCAATCGTTGTCAGCATTTTCAAAATCTGGACTAGAACTTTCTAAGAGCATGATTCATGTAATATAATCATCAGAATGAACTCTTTCAGCTTTGAGCCACAGAGTTATTTATCCAGCCAATAAAAGGCAATGGAGAAGAGGGAGAGCAGTACATATATACTCATCAGAGATGCTACTTAAGAATGAAAATTTGTAATAAAATAAGAATTATCCAGTTACTTAAAATTCAGAACAATTAGTTACTGGGCCTGGGAAGAGTGCCAAAAGTGAATTTAATTTTCTATATTAGAATTTAACCACATTTCAGTTTTTATTGAAATTTAAAAATAAACAAACAAGGAAATAAGAATTTGTCAGTCTACTATTCTTCTTGGGCATTAATAGCATCATTTGACTTAAAGTAACCAAGAATCCATGTGGTGAAACAGTCTCTGGTTTGTCTATGAATGAGTATGTACATATACAGATTCACTTTTTCCAAATGAGTACGTACATTGAAAGGCTAAATAGCTTAAGTGCCTTTTCCTTTCTATAATACAAGTGGTTGCCCAAAGAGAAAAAAGCCTACTTCCAAATATGATCATATGAGAATTTAACTAGAGACACAAAAAAGATTTATGAATAAGTGAGAAAAAAATGAAATACATTTGTACCCTTCCTTTATCAAACATTTCCTCAGTGTCTTATCTTGTTTTAGGTGTTACTAATATGAAAATACATAAACACATTCCTTCGCCTCAAAAAAATTCACAGGCAGGTAGGCAAAAGCACACACATTAATCACATCAGTCCACAGAGATACGTATGGGAGGGCAGTTTAGAAGAGTGATTAAAGCCTCAGATTTTGGAATCAGACAAATTTGGGTTCAAATCACTTAACTTTTAGCCACAGAGTCAATGAGTCCATCTGTCTATCTGTCTCTCTCTTGCTCCCCCTTTCCAGTACTCTCCCTTCCAGTGCTTAAAGTCTACCTTTGTGGCTCTGTACTCTGGCCTAGTCTCACAGAGATGTTGAGCTGTGTTGCATGGAGTTTGTACACAACAGTATTAGAGTACTATGGTTTTCAAATGCTGCTAAGGCTAGGTAGGTAGGGTAGATTAAATAAGAAAAAAAGTTCTGGCATGTGTAACATCAAAACCATGGTATTTAAGCCACAATATCAAAACCAATTACCAATTTGGTAGATTACCCAATAGAGTACCCATTCTCTTGGGGAAATTTTACATATACATATACATATATATATATGTATATATATTTAAAAGGCTGCTATCCTTACACTCATAAAAATTACACAAGCAGTCTGAAACTACAAAGACTGGGGGAGAGGGTATAGGATGATACAGATACAGACAAGAAACCAAAGGATCACACACTCGAATGCTCACTGAGGCCAGAAGATAATAGGAAAAGCAAGTTTGGCCTATTATAATAGGGAGAGGGCATGACTGGCAAAGTTACAACAACCTTTGCCATTTAAGAAAAATGGCCATTAATTAGTTAGCTTTAGCTATGCAGGAAAGAGTGTTTATCAGTATTATATTAATATTATCTGATGGTCTAATTTTTCAAAACAACCCAGAAATTCAACATTTAGGTGAAATTTCCTGAAATTTATATGACAGCAACTAGGTGAAATTTGATGGAGCACACGAAACCTCTGTGGGCTGAATGTGGCAAGTGGGCCACTAGTTTGTGAGCTGTGCAGTAACTATTGTAGAAGAGAAGAAAAAATGTATCCACATGGGCTAGAGTAGTAGAGACCACTTTGCAAAGAACTTGGAATCTGGGCTTAGCTTTAAAGAAGGCAAGATGCAGAAAGCTGGATAAGAGTAGAGAGGCCAAGCAAAGGCAAAGAGGTGTGGGAACAGTGGGAGAGGAAAGAGGAGACCAGCTAGGTAAGATGAGACTGGATATGTGAGGAAGAGTCAGATAACAGGAGGCCTTAAAACCAGGCAAAGGAATTCAGATTTGGTTGATAGGCTAAGCAGAATGTCAGTCAGTGGCTGTCTAAATAGAAAAGCCACAAACACTCAATGGAGAGTGCAAAAAACGGTGCCATGTCTCAAGAGAAACCAGTAATTGGATGGAAGGCAAAGTTCTTAGGCGAACATTAGTCCCGAGGAGTTTCAGGACTAGCAATCAGAAACTTACCAGATGTAGGAAATCACCAGAAATGATTAAGAACTAATCTAGACAGTCCAAGAGTGAGTATTTCACTAACTATACCCACAACAACCTTATGGGCAGACTGAGTGAATGATCAGGACAGCTTTTTGTCACACTCATCACCATCACATGCTCCCTAAATTCCCAGCTCACTGACACAGATGGCAGAGGTTAATCCCATCCCTGAAAAGGGATTAGAGTGGCCATCCAAATGTGCAGGGTTTCTTGAAAATTTGGGGGCCCTGAAGAATGCCTTTTAGAAACAAAATTCTATACATAAAACTTGGAAATTTCATAATCATAATCTAAGATCTCAAAACACTGGAGCAATGAAAGTAGAAAAATGGAAACTGGAAACAGGACAAACAAGCGTTCTAGAAAGTAATCGGACCTCATAAATTGTACACAAAATTGAATTCCAGTGATTATAGCATAATTTAGCCCACAGAGTATGAGGCTCAACTGAAGGCCTCAAAGGCAAAAATAGGAGCCAACTTATGGTAACTTTTCCCTAAGGGTAATGGGAAACCCAGGAAAGATTTTAAGCAGGGGAAGGTAAGCTGTCTTTTGAAGTACAAGCACTACGGCAGTGGGATGAGCCCTAAACAGCTGAGATTTATGAAGACAAGCGTCAGCACTCGACAAGACCAATGGCTTCCTTTGGTTGTGTTTGGGAATCAGTGACAATGAACCACAGTGACCACACGTAGATTGTGATGTAACATGCGGCCACTGGGAGGGAGGGGTAATTTAGCAATGCAATTGTAAGCATCTCAGCAACCAATTAAAAGTATGACAGCTTTGCAAAGAAGAAAATAACATCTTTCCTGATGATACTCTCTCCCCCCTCCCCACAAAGAAAATGTGATCTCCTTAGGAGGTACTAAAACAAATCATTCCTTTTACTCCCTCCACATACATGCTCATCATGAGTGGGTAGCTACAGGTCCTAATGTCTGTGAAAGAGGAACTGGAGAACCCCTCCCATCCACACCCTATTTAAGACCTAAGAAAATAAAGACCTGTCTATAACAGTGGTGGTCCTAGTGGTTCCTTAACATTTGAGTCTTCCTTGACTGGAAAATTTGGAGTGAATTACTTCAGCGAATTCCAGACCAAAGAAAGAGAAAAAGTAGGATTGGCAACCCACACTCATCTTCCTACAGCAAACCATGAAGGGAAAGTATCAGCAAAATAAACAGTAGGATATACCAGTAATGATTTTAGTTGACCTTCCTTGCAGAACTTTCAGAAACATACACAAATAAAAACGGAATACTCAAGCAGTTGTGAACCATCGATTAAAAAAAAAAAACGAACTTGGTGCCAGCCTGTAGGTACTAGTGAACATGGAATTTCATGAATGAAGAGAATTTTACGTACACTGGCCAAAACAAAATGATCTTATCACTAGAAACAATTTTGGTGGTCTAAATAAAACCAAGGGAAAATGTAATTATAATCCTATTTATCTATTCAAGAGTCATCTTTTTAAAAATTTGTTTTAATTACTGAAGAGAGTCATCATACGTGTAGCATCTAAAATACTCAGCCAATTATATAACCCTGATATCTTTGGAAAATTAAACAAACACAACAGGTTGGTTTTATTTTTCTGAAAGCTCTGGGAAAGCATCCATGATCAGTGTCAATCTGGCATTCAAATTTAGCTGGAATAAGGCTGATATCAGTTTTTGTCTTCTACAGGCAATTTCCAGACTTTCTTTAAAAACATGAAATATCTGTTTACCCATATCACAGTGGAACGTTTGCTGCCTCTGATTTCTGATATAACTTTATGATGTTTTCTTCCTGCTGAGAAAGTACCAACAATGACCCAAATACTGATTAAAAATAAACAAAAACAAGATAATGAGCCAAGATAAAATAAATCATTCAGTACCTATCTTAAATTAGAAAATCACTGCTGGTAACAACAGATTTCTGAAATATCTATTATTTTTAGCCATCTGTTACTGAAAACTTACTATGTGCCAAGCATGATACTGGGAGATAACAGATTAAGTTATCTTCTTCACTCCTCGCAACAAATTTGCCAGGCAGAATTATCATTTCTATTTTCAAGATGAGGAAAACAAGGCTCAGAGAAGCATAGCAATTTGCTCCAGGTTTCACAGCATCAAAGAGCAGAGCAGGTTTTAGAAACCAGGACCATAAGCAATGGGCTTTGGTGAAAATGCAGCCATAATAAAAAGCTGCTGCAAAATGGACTTACAAAGCTATTCTCAAATTAACTAAAAACAAAGCTGGCATGCATTTCACTGACGTGTTATCTCACTGCATATATGAGATTCTACTTCCAGTCACAGTTTAAGTGCATCACTTTGACTTAAAATAAAAGTGCCCAATAAGGGTTAGCCATCATCACCTTCATGCTCATATTTATACCAAGACTGAGGTGGATGATCAAGATTCACAGCATCCAACATATTTACTGAGCTAAAAAAAACTGTGCGTCTGCCCAAATGAATAAACAACCTGAATGTCTATGTGCTCACCATTATGAAGTGATAAGAAGGAAGCAAAAGTTCAGGCCCCTAGGGAACACTAATCTAGGCACCAGTTTATCAACAAGATAAGATACACTAACAATGTAAGGAAATAGACCTACATATCAGGAGTGAAGGCTGGGGCAGAAAGAAGAGTGAGCACAACTTGAGGGAAGATTTCCTGATTGCCAAGGAGGGAGACCTTGAAGGGCACTGCTCAGAAAAGAGCAGGTAGAGCATTCTGAGTAATGGGCCAAGAAGGAACACAGGAAAATTGAGACTGTTAAACAGAATTATCTGATTCTAACTGAACAAAGCTGACTGCATAAGCACCAAGAGATCAGGGACTGAACTTCATACATCTTTGCATGTTCCTTGCCTGAGGCATACTGCCTGGAACAGGCAAATACTGGTTAGATGGATGAGGTGTAGAAGGATGGAAAGACAGCTTGATGGCTGGGGGATAAAGACAGATAAGGTAGGTAAGGTTCTTCCGAGTGGGAAGATCTTGAACAAATGGAACAGGTGCCAGCACAGTGCACTCACTCATCAGTCACATCCCTTCTTTATGAGAATTGCTGTTTGCTTGGTCCATCCATCCATTCATCCATCTTTAAGAAGGGACATAAATTGATTTTGGAGGGGAAGGCCTAGTTAGGCTAATTTTTCCAGCCCAAGGAAAACACCGCTCAATGTGGTGATGGGAACATAAAACCTTAAGGGCCAAGGACTGAAGCACAGTTCTGTGGCTAAACGCCCTCAAAACCCTCTGCATTTGAGCCTCTCATCTACAAATATGAATAAGACCTATCTTACAAGGTTGGTGTGCAAGTTACAGACCTAGATTATGTCAAAGGCCATAATTATATCATATTTTACAGAACATTATTGGCTATTTGTGTCTTTTAATACAGTGAATGTCTAGTGAGCTATATCTGAGTTTTATCAACTTTCTACCTCTAGTCCTTCATGCTCAGCTTATATAGCAAGGATCCAGGCAGGGAAAGTTTGTTAAACTGATCTGACATTTCCCTAAAATTTCAAGCACATCCTCTCTTGCCCCACTGGATTCCTGCAATGACGTTCCTCCTGCCAAGGCTCCTCTCCCTGGAATGCTCTCTCCAGTCACCACACACAGTCAACCAAGCACCCACACGGGAGAGAGGTCGTCGCAAAGCACTTTCAAGCTCTGCTCCAGTCCTACTCCTGTATCGGCACTCCATGGAACTCTTCTCCCTTGGCGGGAGCTCCAGCCACACACATCTCTCAATCAGCTCTATGTGGCATTCCTGCTAATTAATGCAAATGTGGGAAGCTTATCTCCTCAACCATGCTGGAAGCTGCTTAAGACTTTTCATCTGTGGCTTTTTTCTGATAAAGCTGAGATTTTTAATCTATTTCTAACCCTTTTGGTTCTAGTATTTGACTTCAAGGGCACCATTCCTCGATTTAGGTCTCCAGAACTCACTCCTCAGGATAATTCCATTCTTTTGCAACAGCTACTGCAGAAAAACATCCCTTGTTGAAACAACTGTCAATAAAGAGGATATCTCTGAGAGTATACAGAGCCTTTGACAGGTATGAACTACCTTCAAATGCTTATCAGGACAGTTTATTTGGAGCTGCAGTGTCCTACCTGTAGATGTGCATCTGCAGAGCACTGCCAGCTCTTACACATTATCTCTAAGATCAAGAGGGAAAAGGACATTTAAAAGTTTGGTCTGAGCTGGGTACTGTGGTGCACACCTCTGGTCCCAGCTACCGGGGAGGATGAGGCAGGATTATCACTTGAGCCCAGGAGTTCAAATCCAGCCTGGGCAAAATAGCAAGACCCTATCTCTAATAATAATAATAATAATAATATTAACAGTTTTAAAAAGGATGAGATAATCTCAATATACCAAAAAACAGTCTGGGCTGCTTATCAATTCAATAAATATGTGTTAATTACCTTCAAGACAGTAGGCAGTGGCAGTGTGGAAGACTCAAAGACAAATGTGAAGGAGACTCTGTCCTCAAAGAGCTCACAAGGTACTAAGCAAAGCTACATGGGCATGATGGGAAGAAAGTGACATGTGTACTACGGTAAAACCACTATTTTACCACAAGTAACCTGCCCAGGAATCTGGTTACTAAAAAATGTTCACAGTAGCATTATTTACAGAAAGGAAGAGAAGGAGGGAGAAAGGAAGAGGAAATAACAATGCCCAATGATGGGAGATAGTTAAGTAAATTATGATAAATACACGAAATGGAATTATATATAGCCATTAAAAATATACTTACCAAGAATATATAAATAACATGGGAAAATACTTATAACAAATGAGAAAGAACAGGGCATAAAACTAACGCCATATGCAAGCACATGCAAAAGAAAAGCATCAATGTGATCACAGTAAGAATGTAGTGCTTTTTTCCTTGTATGTTTTTATTTTCCAAATTTTTTCCAAAGTATATGTGTTACTTTTATATAAGAATATTTGTAAAGATTTTTAAAGAATGTATCCAAAGGGCACAGAATATATTCAGATTTTAGAGAATCCTCAAAATTCTCAGGGAGGCAACTACCTTGCAGACAGGTCTAAACATTAAGAAAGGAAAAAAAGAAGTAGGGGAGGACTGGAAGGATGTATTTTAAAAGTATGTCTCTAATCAGCTGTTTATAACTCAGAACATACCATTTTCTAGGACAAGATGTTATAAAGAGTGGTTATGTTCCTAGGATAGCCCGGAACAGCCAACTGAACTCTCAACTCACCTGAAGTATCTCATTGCATCTATAATCCTTTATCTGAAAACCCTTGGGGCTAGATGTGTTAGCATTAGTAATTTTGTGGATTTTAGAAAGGTAACATAGTATACATATGGTATATCATATAACACACCCCGCAGGGACCAGGGCAGAACTCCATTATCATATTTCAATAATAAAGCCTTTGACTATCCAATAGGTTTTTAGTTTTTTTAAAAATTACAGATAGCTTCATATTAGTCAAGATGATGCTTTGCTGTCAAAATTGTTGTTAACATTTGTAACTGAGAAAAGCAAATAAGGTAACTGCAGACCTGTAATTGCACTTACTGCATTGTACTGAGTCATTTATTTAAGTGTCCTTCCTGGATTAGACAATTAGCAACTGAGGACCAGAGAGGTGTCCTATTCATCTTGGTATTTCCAGCGCTAGCACAACAATGATAACGTGGAAGAGCACTCCATAAACATTTGTAGAATAAATGAATGAATGAAAACTAATATTGAATCTATTTGCACGGAATCAATGTTCCCTGCAGACCACCATACTCTCTTATGGCTCACATATTCTACTTTGGATTGGATGTTGTATAATTGTACTCCTCCTCCTACTCACATTCCCTCCAACTAATTTAAGTCTTTTGAGGGCAGGGACTGTTCAGGTAAAACAGCAAGGCCTACAATACTAGCACATAGCCTCTCACATGGAATCATATCAATTTGTTGAGAAAAGACACCAAATTCCAACTTGGGATGCCTGAGTACAATTTGCTCCAGCCCTCACATCTAGAGATCTAGGATTCCTTTTTCTTCCCAGGTTCTAGCTATAGGATCTCATGGCACAGCTGGGGAAGCCTTTTTGGACACAGGAGCAAACCTGAACCAGAGCTACTATGATGCCCAAGTCTAGCCTAGTCCACATGGGGATGTGTGTCTGACTTCATAAGAACCCCTCGAATCCTTCCAGCAATCCCTCATTCCAATGGTGGTCATTCTTCCCAGGCCCAGTCATGTTTATGAAGCCTTCTGAAATGTCAAACCACTTCCACCAATTGCAAATCACATGCTGATCTTTATCTGTGGACTTGAAGATGCTCTGAATCACCAAAAATCCTTGCATTTAAGACATTCCTCCTTCTTTCCTTATGCCAGGTCCTGTGTGACCAATTTTAGTATCCTACCATATTTTTCTCTCCTTGGTTCGATATGCTTTCAAGCCAGTGAGATGTGGCCTGGGTTAAAGGGAGTAAGAATTATAAAGTTCTTGATGCATTCAATGTATCATTCCAACAAAGATCTTCGCAAGTATGAGCTACTCATCTTCTAAAACCAAAAAACATTTTGCAGGCTAAGGAACAGAAAAGATGAGTCGCCAAGTTACCATTTCAGGAATCCAGTTATCTTGACTTTTCCCCTGAGGCTTGTCTCTGCTGCAGCTAAAAATGAACCTCAGATTCTTGTATATATTCACATACCCCTCTAGCCAAAATTGAGGAAAACTGATGTGTTAATGGAAACATTACAGAACACTCTTAGAATGTGAATGTCAAATTCTCCTAGTGCCGAAAAAATGCACAGATGAAACCAGGATTGACACCCAAAGAAAAATGCTGGAGCCAGAAATAGACAATTGCTCAAGTATATATTCGAAGCAGATTAATTCCAGGAAAAATAATTATGTAAGACGTAGGCCAGACAGCTTCTGCCCCTTCATCTCTGCCTCCACATGTCCCTAGGACTTACTGTCCTCATTAAAGGGAAAGGTCTGCTTAAAGTCATCTCCCGCCACTTTCCCTTGATATCCTCAAAAAAGAAAAATGGAAGGTGTGAGATGGAAACACCTACTTAGCAATAATACTTATCATCTTCCCATCTCCCACAGGGTTTCAGTGAGAACAGAGATGAGGGGAGGAGGGAGCAGAAGGGAAGAGGAGGTAGGTTAAGTTTGACAAATGAGTGAGTGGGTAAAGGTACATAAATGAATGGTGTGAATTAGTGAATAAATGAATACATTTCATTCACACCTTGAAAAAGCAGCCAAAGTCTCCATTTACATATAGCAGGAGGTGAGATTCACTCCCACTTATATTTCTAGGCATGAATGATTTTATTAGATGCCATATGTTAAAGTTCTCCAAACTGTGGAAAAGCCTGATAACTCTTGGGTTCCCTAAAATGTCACTTATTATATTCCACTGCTTACAAGGGGACAATGAGGAAAGATAATGTGTAAGCATTCCACATACACTGCAGCTAAAGCTAATGCTTGTCTATCCACTCTCAAGGACCAGATCATCCTCAAGACCCAAGTCAGACTGCCCGCTTCCTTAAAATGCTTTCCCAAAAGCTGCAAGAGGAGCAAAACTGAAAATTTTGATCTCTTACCCTAAAACTTCCTACTATCTTCCCCTTTCGGATGCTGTTTAAAATCTATAAAAAGCAGACAATAAGGGAAAAGAAAATAAGGGCAAAAATCAAAGCATCTGAATCATGCATGCATGCATTCATTCACTTAACATCTATGAAGGGTCAACATGTGCCAGGCTCTGGGACTACAATGGTGAACCGGACTCTTCTTTTAGTTCCTCAGGGAGCTTACAGGCTACCTGGGTAGGAGCATAGTAAGACAAGCATTTAGGATGGAGTGATCAGCTTTGTAACAGAGGCACAGACAAAACACAGATGGAACAACAAACCATCTGCCTGCACGCTCCCCTCACGCCCACCCCCCACCCCATGCCACCCCAGAGAGAAGGCTTTACAGAGCAGAAGTCCTTTGAGCTGGGCTTTACAGAAGAGGAGGTGAATGAACAGTAAACCAAGCGTAGGAGGAGGGAAGTTTCTTGCTGTTCCAGGCTCTGAATCAGAAACAGTCACAAAACTTTCCAAAAGTTGCTTATTCGACTTTTACAGAATTCCATTCCTGGTCCAGATTCTTCTCCACCTACAATTGTCTCATGTCCCCTGTTGTGCACCTACACAAATGCAATGACAGTGATGGAGAATTTCTTTTTCTTTTCTTCTTTTTTTTGCCCCAAGGGATAGGGTTTTACTCTGTCACCCAGGATGGAGTTCAGTGGTACAAACATAGCTCACTGCAGCCTTGAAGCTCTGGGCTCAAGTGATCCTCCAGCCTCAGCCTCCCTAGAGTAGCAAGGACTATGTGAGTGCACCACCATGCCCAGCTAAATTTTTTAAAAAATTTTTGTAAAGACGGGGGGGTGGGGGGGGTCTCGCATACTGCCCAGGCTGGTCTTGCACTCCTGGCCTCAAGTGATCTTCCTGCTTTGGCTTCCCAAAGTGCTGGGATTACACATGTGAGCCAGAGTGCCTGGCTGGATTTTTGATATCTCAGAATTGAAACTTTAGATGATGACAAGAAAAGAAAAAAAAATCGTGAACTTTCAGTTTTAAGACTTCAGTTCAAAACTACCACTGATTTCACTGTGTGACTTTGGGCATGTCACATAACCTCTCTGTGCTTCAGTTTCATTATCTGTAAAGCAGAGATGAGACTACCTCACAAGACTACTATGGGAGCAAAGGAAAGGACCTACATAAAAATATTTTTTAACTCTTAATGTACTATTGTTTTCTCCAGCAATAATGCCAACTTTATGTAGTTAGCAGCTCAGTGTGTGATGCTGCTGCTCAAAATACTTGGCGACTATTAAAAAGTGAGAAAAATTAGCCCCAATTGGCAGCCCTGCTCAACGACTGAAATTCAATGACTCCAGAAGAATATTCTCATTCCCAGGCTCAAAGTCCACAGAAATGCCCTTCCTTTCCCAAAGTTTACTTCTCACACTACACACAAAGATCTGGTGATCTTACTAAAATCCAGATTCTGACTTGGGAGGTCTAGAGTGGATTCAGCATTTATAAGAAGCTTCCACGTGATATTGATGCTGCTGGTCCTCACATCCCAATATGAGTAGCAAGAAACTGAGGGATTATCCAAGACCTTTCAAATAAGTAAGTGGCTGTCCCACTCACTAGGAATGGATTCGGTTACTTAAGTGAGGGGACACTTTAATTTCTGGCTCTTTCCTAACTTCGAACATTCATCCCTTATGCCCCAGCAAACCAATTCATGAAACCAAACTGTCTAATGACATATTAAATCATCCTTCAGTCACAGAAGGGTGACAAGACATGCTCAGGTGCAATAGGGCTTAGAATGACAACACGAGGTCCAATTCTGACAGCACAGCCAAAAGTAGTAAGGGTTCCTCCCACCCCACTACAAGCAGCCACAGAGCTGGGGAGGGATTTCAAAATCATCTTTGCACACCAGAGTCTCAAAGGTCACCATCTACCATTCACCACTGGATTGCGTTCCTTGGATTATTTTGGTAAATGATTATCTCATGAGACTACAGATGCCTCTGGTGTGAGGAACCCCCATCTCCTCTTATCTAGCACAAAATTAGGTGCTCAAATATCTGTATAATAAGCGAAAAGGGGGAAAATAAATCAACTCACCAACATTTATTGCATGTGCACCATGTACCTAGCAATGGCCTCACTGCTGAGGAAGCACCAATGAATAAAACAGATCTTCGCCCTACCAATAATGCAATTTGAGCCCCTATGTAAGTGCCAAGCACTCTGCTAACATTTTACCTATATCGTCTCATTTCTCAATTTTCATAATAACCATATGAAGTAGATATTAATACCCACATTTTGCAAATGAGGAAATGGAACAAAATGAGCAATACTCCATGTAAAGAAACAATGGCTAGTATACTAAGTTTTCTTTCTTATTCGACCGCAGAAAGCAAGCTTTTTCACACTATAATAACCAGAATGAACTACTGTCTTTCAACCACTATGACCGTTGTGTGCCATACTCATAAGATTTTCACAATACTAATATGAAGCATTAGGTGATGGGTCCTGAGAGAGAGTAAAGTCATAGAGAGTCACAGAAAGGTAACTGTTTTCCCCGGTGCCCGTCACCCCCTCTGTATCCCATAAAGCCCAGCCTTCTTAAATACTACCCTAGCCATTCATCGCACACAAATGAGAAGTGTGATGCAGCAGAAATAACATGAGCTGGACAGATCTGAGTTTGAATCCCAAATCCACCACTTGTCAGCTGCGTGGTGACCTTTCACTCTTCCTACATCTATACAACAGGGATAGCAACAGCACATTCATGTGGCTGTTGAAAAGATAATGTGAGATAATATATTTAAAGTGTGCAGTACGCAGTGAACTGCTCACGAATCTAAGTTTTCTTTTCTGAGGGCCACTGCTTTGCTTCTGCAGTAGGAAAAGCATCAAGAGTCACAAGTCCTTCACTTGGCTAATGAGAACAGAAAATTACTCTGACACCAGCAAAGTCACCAAAAGGCCAACTGTAGTAGTCATTTAAAGTCACAGTCTAATTCCTGAGCCAAATTAGAAGTGACTCTTTGGTTTACCTTGGAACAGAAGCATCAAAAAGACGATAAAATGCCTTCTTTTTAAAATTAACATGTCTGGAAGTCAAAAAGATGAACAAAGCCAATTTATAGGAATGTGAATAGATAGGGCCCAGCATATAACACAGAGGGGAATAACAAGAATGTCCTAAATTTTCTCCTAGATAAGTTTAAAGTCCTGAAGGTAGTAACTCTTTTTTTTTTTTAATGAACCACCTGTGGAGAGAGCAGTGGTTCCCGAATCAGACAGAGAGCTAAGTTCAAATCTCAGTTCTGGCATTTACCAGCTGTGTGATCCTGGGAAGGTTACACAAAAATCCTTTGCCTAATTTTCCACAGCTATAGAACAGGGATAACAATATCTGTTCTGTAGTTACTGTGAGGTTTAAATGAGATAATGTTTACAAAACATTTAGCAAAAAGCGCGAACAGGGAAGGGCACGCCTTTAACCTGCATTTGGGGAAGGCAAAGACATAAAGTGTGGATGAACTTAAAAAAAAAAAAAAAAAAATTAAATAACTCTATTACATAAGTAATACATATGCATGAAAGACTTCATATTGACTTCCCAGTGCTTATTTAATGTCTTTAATATATAATTATAGATTATAAACTGGAAATTTCCTAGGGAGGAATTCTCTTGCTAAGAATTTTAAACAGTAAAATTACATGGTAAAGATTTTGGAAAATACTAAAGGTATTAGAATAAAATAAAATAT
>CAUYSK010054805.1:0-13079 GCA_963575035.1 Avahi laniger | reverse complement strand
CCCCCCCCACCGTCTCTACTAAAAATAGAAAGAAATTAATTGGACAACTAAAATATATATAGAAAAAATTAGCCGGGCATGGTGGCGCATACCTGTAGTCCCAGCTACTCAGGAGGCTGAGGCAGGAGGATCACTTGAGCCTAGAAGTTTGAGGTTGCTGTGAGGTAGGCTGACGCCACGACACTCTAGCCGGAGCAACAGAGCCAGAGTCTGTCTCAAAAAAAAAAAAAAAAAGAAAAAGGTGAGAATTGCTGTTACTGTCTTCTGTTTTTTGTGCCCAGTGCTGCTCACTGTAGACTAAGCTGCCTCTGCCTCTCTGGCCTGAATCTCTCGAGATGAAATGACTGAGGAGCAGGGTTCAGGCTCTGAGGAACTCCTAAGGCTCTGGAGAAAGAAAGGAAAAGCCAGCAGAGGGGGTCTAGTCCTAGGGGAAAAGAGGTGGTGAGGCTCCAGGTACAGGGCTGGAAATTTGACCTGGCAACTTGTTTCCCACCTTTCCTCTCTCTTCTTTTTTCTTTTCTTTTCTTTTCTTTTCTTTCCTTCAGAGACAGGGTCTCTGTCTGTCATCCAGGCTGGAGTGCAGTGGCACAATCATAGCTCACTGCAGCCTCAAACTCCTGGGCTCGAGTGATCCTTCTGCTTCCCTCAGTCTCCAGAGTAGCTGGGGCTATTAGGCATGCGCCACCATGCCTGGCTAATTTTTAAAAATTTTTTGTAGAGACAGGGTCTTGCTATGTTGCCCGGTCTGGTCTCCAACTCCTGACCTCAAGCAATTCTCCCGCCTCAGCCTCCCAAAGTGCCGGGATTATGGGCGTGAGATATCATGCTGGGCCCCTCTCTTCTGCTTTCTACCAGGTCAGCTCCTCTTCCTTTCTATCATAGCATTCACACGTCAATGAAAATATTGCATAATGTGACACATAATGGATTGCAAGTACCTGCTACAGTGTCTGGTGCATGCTAGGGGCTTATTATTAGCATTATTATTAACTTATTTTACAGTAATATTTTCTCTTTTCTTATTCACCTTTTTTCATGCTGTTACCTGCTTGGCAAACTCTCACTCCGAAGTGCTTTCCACCCCTTCCATCCCTCACTCCAAAAGGACAATATTAGTCACCCTCTTCTGTGTGGCCACTTATATTACATTGTGTTATGTTACATTATAATATTTAGCTGTGTCTGCATTTCCCTCTCAACTGTGAGCTCCTTAACTGACAGGGTCTAGGCTTTGCATGTGATCATATCTTCAGGGCAAGCACAGCATCTTGCACTTGTTAAATGTGTGGTAAATAAATATTGAATAAATTGAGTCACTAAGAGAAACGGGAATGTGAAAGTTGCATGCTCTAGTTTGAGAATACTACCCATCAGCATAGTGCATGCCCACCTATTGTCATGTGCTCGGGTCTCCAAAAGCTGCCCCTTTTGCGTTAGCTTTCATAGATTTCATTGTCTTTCTTATTGCTTCTGAATTTTTAGCAACTGTTTCCTCTTGTGAAATATCTTGAGTTGCAGTTTGTTCCAATTTCTTTTTTTTTTCTCTTTTTTCCTGAAATAATGCAAGCAGTTTGTTCCAATCTCATCAGCTTTGCCACGTCTTTCCTTAAGAGCATTTTTTCTTCCATGTTGGAATCTAAAACATTGTTAGCTATCATTTATTGAGCCCTTACTATTTATTAAACAAATATGTATTGAGTGTCTCCTGTACACCAAGCACTGTTCTAGGTATATTGTGAAATAGAAGAGACAAAAATCTGTGCTCCTTGTCTGGCTCTGGGCTGGATGTTTTCTGTGTACGTCATTTTGCTAGATCGTATGTTGTGAAAATGAACTTTTCCAAGTGTCATGACAAGCCTCACTCTAGAGAACTGGGAAATGTTTCTAATTTACATATATTAATCTCTTTCACTTTATCTTGAGTGGCAAAAGAGACCATCAAATTATCACTAACCATGCCATATCCCCTTATCTATTACAAAATGTACCAAGTTCCCTTTCTGTCTCCAAGCCCTTTACTGCCTAGAGTTGAGCAGGTACTCACTGCAACTGCATCCTAACTCACGGGCTACAGGCAGCTCCTAGCGTTTATCAGGTGAGGTTACTAACAGTACTTTGCACCCAGGCAGCAACTTGGATAAGAGCATTAAAGCCTTGTGTGCCTGGGTTCTTATAACGATAATTATTATTAAGGTGTCAAACACATGGCCCGGAACTTTGAAACTCCGGGTTTGATTTGTAATCCCTTGTTGTAACTAGGGAGTGTTGAAGAGTAATTAAGGGATATTCTATCCAGCTTTCCTGCTTAAATGGTATTCTTTTAAAAACACACACAGGTAAAATTTTTTACTGTGGTAAAAAACACATCACATAAAATATACCATCTTAACCATCTTTAAGTGTACAGTTCGGTAGTGTTAAGTATATTCACATTGCTGCAAAGCAGACCTGCAGAACTTTTTCATCTTGCAAATCTGAAACTCCGTACCTGTGGAACCACAAACCCCTTCGCCCACCTCCTGAAATATCTTTATAGGCCTTTCATGCACAATGTTTACAGAGTTTGACCGTTTTTCTTGAAGAGGTCTCTAAAAGCCACAGAAGAAAATAGTAAAGGCAAAAAAAAAAAAAAAAAAGAAATCAGAGTGTTACTCTATGAGGAGTTTTATCCTTCTGTCAAAATTGATGGCTGTCAGACAGCTCCAGTGTGGCTTCAGGGCTTTAACAGATGATTCTGGCCCTGAGTGGTGCTGGAGACTTAGAATGTGCCTTAGTCTGTTTTGTGCTTGCTGTACCAGAATGCCAGAGACTGGGTAATTTATAAAGAAAAGAAATGTATTTCTCATAGTTCTGGAGGC
Organism: Avahi laniger; assembly: GCA_963575035.1. Classification (NCBI taxonomy): domain Eukaryota; kingdom Metazoa; phylum Chordata; class Mammalia; order Primates; family Indriidae; genus Avahi; species Avahi laniger. The sequence goes on along the minus strand of CAUYSK010054805.1, from coordinate 10,221 downwards.
TGAGAAGTGCAAGGCCAAGGGACTGGCATCTGGTGAGGACCTCCTCGGTCACATGGCAGAAAGTATCACATGGCAAGAGAAAGACAGAGAAAGCCCAACTCGCTTTTATGACAAGCCCGTTCTTAGCCAAGCCACTCCCGTGATGGCAACGTTAACCCATTCATGAGGGCAGGGCCCTCGTGACCTAATCACCTCTTGAAAGTCCTATCTCTCGCACTTTTCCATTGGAGATTAGGTTTCCAACACGTGAACTTTGGGGGACAGCGTCAAGCCACAGCAGAATGCTTTTTGCACATTTGTGTGTTTTGGGAGGACTTCTAAAGATGGGTTCTAGGAGATAAAAGGGTTGTAAAGCTCTGGACTCCTCCCCTGTCCCCCAGGGCTGGTTTTAGATGATCACGTGGCCTGCACTTAAATACCTCCAGTGATGGGACTGTCACTGTCCCTGAAGCCCATGCATCGCTTTCCCTTTGCAAGGACTATAGGTTGTGAGAAAACATCACAAAACTGGTTTCTCATGTACCTGAAAGTATTTGGAGTCACCTGTCTGGCCTGGTTCTGTGTCGTGTCTGTGTGAAGCTCACTTTCTTTCTTCCTAAACTCAATCTGGACTTAGAAAATATTAAAAGACAACATTTCAAAAAAAACTGAATATTAATATGTGACAACCGAGCCTTCTTCATCGGAATAGTCTGTTCATTTGCTCTGCAGTCAGCGGGGGAGAGACAGCCTGCTGTGGGACCGGGGCTAAAGCCGGGAGCACCGCCAGGCGATACCTTCACTCGTTTGGATTTTCTTTCTTGTCTTCTCAAGATCTTTTTGATGTCATCCCTTCCTCCCATTCCAATCCAGCCCCGCCTTTACGGGCAAGCATGTCATCCAGGAATGTGCACAGGACACCGTTCCCTGACCCTGGTGAGGAGGTAAGTCTCTGTGCCATCCTCGTCGCTAGCCAGGGCTCCAGGACGTGCCGCCTGCCAGACATGGTGTCTAGTGCAAGATCCAACAGCAGGTGCTATCATGTGACTTTCAGCTACAGGGTAACATGGTCAGAGAGGATCAAAGTGGACAGGTCATAATGAAGGTCAATTTTCAATCTGATTGGAAAGAAGGCCAGGAAATGAGATATATTGTATAATATAAATGTCAATGATATTTCATTAAGAAACTGTTAATGAATTAAGAAAATGTGAAGGCAAACTCAACCCTAGGAACATGTTGGGAGAATTGAGAAACAAGTAAAAATATTCCTAAACAGCATCAAATTCCATATGTATGTTTCTGAAATATATTAAAACTTATTTTTTGACAAAGAAAAAAGTAATCCACGCTGTTTCTGCACTGAACCCTGTGTAGTGTGCTTTGTGTTTTTGTGACAATTACTACTTTAATAAATTCTATGTAGATAGTTGATTGATCATCTCCCATTTCAAGAAGTATTTCTGGACATGTCAAAGCGCACTGTGCCTTTCAGTTGAAGATTAACTTTAGAAGACTTTGTGCCGCTAAACATACCAAAAGATAACAAAAAATAATAAAGAAATAAGCAGCTCAAACTTTGCTGATCTTTATGATAACCTAATTTCCCATGTTGTTGTCTACCTTTTGAAGCTCCATTAACTCTACCCTTTACAGGCTACTAGAGCAGTTGCTTTCCAATTTTTTGACCCTGACACACATAAGAAAAGTTCTAAATGGAAATCTGGAACAGACATTCTGTATACACGTATCCATATAACTGAGAAAAAGTTTTACTAAACATTTCTTTACCACCTGCAATTTACTGATTTTCTACAATTTTCTTTCCTTTTCCATTCCATTCCATTTCATCCTGTTTTGTTCTTCTATTTATTTTGTTCTATCCTATTCTATTTCATTTTGTGATGTCAATCATGACTGATTGATTTTATGACTTACTAATTTGTTTTAAGGAATAGTTTGGAAAACATTTACCTACGTACAACAAAGGCTGAAAACTAGAAATATCTTCTGTCTGTACCAGCCCAAAAACTTTGTCAATCTACTTCATGTTCACTTTCTACACTTCTTTTTTTTGGGGGGGGGGGCGGGCTGGTGGAGGGAGACAGAGTCTCGCTCTGTCACCCCAGGTAGAGTGCAGTGGCATCATCATAGCTCACTGCAACCTCAAACACCTGGTGTCAAGGGATCCTCCTGCCTCAGCCTCCCAAGTAGCTGGGACTACAGGTCCATGGCACCACACCCGGCTAATTTTTGTATTTTTTGTAGAGACGGCATTTCGCTCTTGCTCAGGCTGGTCTTGAACTCTTCACCTGAAGTGATCCTCCAGCCTTGGCCTCCCAGAGTGCTAGAATTACAGACGTGAACCATTGCACCCGGCCTACACTTCTTTTTCATTCACTTATTCATTCCTCATTTCATTTATTAGAGGAACATCTAGGAAGCCCCTGCCATGAGTCAAGCACTGGCCAGTTATTGGGAATACAGTGGTGGGTAGGATAGATGTGGTTTCCACTTGCCCAGAGTTTATAGGATTTAACCAGTGTTTTAAAAATTACCAAACTTCCCCGCACCCATGTTGGGTGCACAGCAGTGGGCTGCCTAAGGAAACCTGAGTGAGAAGACACCTAAACACCAAGGGAGGGGTGGCAGTGAGGAAGGAGGCAGAATGTGCTCTTATATCAGGGTGCTGGGGGAGTCATTTACTCAAGAGTTTCCTGGTGGTAACAATAAATAGCTTTCAGAAAGGAAGGCATTTGATTGACTTGGTCTGATAATATTATGATACATATAATAAATAAACATGATCTCTTCCCTGCTGCTAGTCTGATAATGTGGGGGTGGGTAACACATAAATAATTACAATGCAATTAAATAATGCAATAGACCAACATACTGTTTTTGAGTTGAACATAGTTAAGGGATATTTGAAAGGAGAGGAAAGGACAGGAGATGAAGGCAAGTGTTTAGGAAGGAGCCTGGTTGTGGGGAGACATTTTCCAGGATAGGAAGCGATTTGAATATTTTTATAGGTTGAGGGAAAGGAACCAGTGGAGAGGCAGAGACAGCACCATTAATTATTGCAGTAGGTGTTGGCGCACGGAGGGGGAGGGATTGACCTGGGAAAGAGAGTCACCAGTATGGTGACCACTTTATGGATAAAACAAAGGCCTCAATACTATATTTATTATTAAAAGTGAAAAATATTTGATATGGTGGGAATTTTGTCATTAGCTACTTTTTCTCATAGACAGAGAGCATTTCGTTCTGAAACTACCCCCTAAGTTACAAGTCCTCTTGCTTCATCACTTTATTTCATTGATTTATTTGGGCCCACCAAAGCTACGGCTTCTTTAATTCCATGGCCCCTTATTTTTTAACTTAAAATGGAAGAATGACACACATACAGAAAAGGGCAGGGAACAAAAGTATACAGTTTGATGAATTTTCATAAAGTGAGCAAATCTGAGTGTAGCTTGCACCCCTCTTAAGAAACAGAACATGACCAGCACCCTGGAAGCCTGCCATCCCCAGGAGGCCCCTCTGTTCACTCTCTTGCCATCCATGGGTAACCGCTCTCCTGACTTCTAACAAGGGGTGCATTTTTTAAATGGGAAAATAAGCTCTTCAGTAGATAAATCCACATGCAAGAAGGTATTTCTTTAAAAGTTATCCAAATAAGGGAGATATTTCAACCTGTTCTTAATTGTTTACCCAAAACATTTCCCTTGTTCCTATACTGTTTGCCTTTTGGAGGAAAAATGGGGTGAAGACCAGGCCAATCAGAAGCCTTCTGTCTAGAAGACTCCCCTTAGAAACAAATATTTTGACATGAAATGGGAAGCAGAATTAAACCCAAATGGAAATCAATTTATATAATAAGTAACCTGTTTCTGGCTATCTTATGCATCTGACACATTAATGGCACCTGAAGAACCGTAATATATTTTTTTTGTTTTATGTACAAAATGAAATTTTGGAAAACACGGAAAAGTCAAAACAATCCACAGTCCATCATCCAGCAACACCATTGTTAATTTACTTACTGCATATTTCCTTTTTGTATTCCTTATTGATTAGATTATTTATTGAACATGTATTTATTCGCAGTCCCTATGGCATTGTTTGCAATGGTGAAAAAAATGGAAACATTTTAATATGCATAGTAGGGAGAGATTAGATTATGGTACAAAACATAACACCATGACATGTTAACAAGAAACAAGTATAACTATGTGAAATGATGTGGGAACATTACCATCATCAATTTGTAAGTAAAAAAGATTCAGAACAATATGTATAAAATGATTTCATTTATGTTTAAAATGCATAGATGAAAAAGGATTTGGAGGTTTATTTCTTATCCAAAAACATCTCCTTTGGTCTTACATAGACGTGGTTTAAGTTTGTTTTAGCAGTAATTAAGAAACACTTCATATTTGAGAGCCAATGCTATTTGCAAACAACCGCAAATGGTTGTTTATTCATTCACTCAACACATTTTTATTAGTAAATAATGGTTTAGAAACCAATCCTTAAGTATCTCATGGAAATCTATCAGGCATGTGAGATTATTTCTTTTATAACATTTCCTATTATGTACTAATTTGTCATTTTTAGCAAGTCATTCTCTCTTGTGAGATAGTAAAGCGTCACTAAGCCAAGTAGGACTTACTGAGATATACGAGAAGTTGAACTCAAGATGCAACCAGAAGATTCCAAGTGCAAGATTATTTATTTCCAATTGCCTTGAAATTGGGGTCCACGTTAAAAATATAGCTATGGAAGTATCCTGTTCCTCTCACTCTAAATGATTCCTTCTCTTTTTTATTACCAAACTTTGTAAACCAGCACAAAGGGGTCCTCCTTTATGAAGGCATCTGTGTTTTATTCAGAGAATGAGATGTAGTTTTCTTTTCATATATATACATATATATATATACACACACTCACATGTCAATACTTATCTGCATTATTGCCTTTATCACATATAATTGTACTTACTTGCTTAAGGGTCTCCCCCAGTAGATTATACACTTCCCAAGGGCACAGATAATGCCTTTTTTCTTTGGATCCCAGCTTCTCACATAGTACTGAACTCATACTAGTAATATCCCTGAGACACTGCCAATGTTTGGACAACGGTATCTAGGCACCAATGGCAGTATCTAAATAGTTAGGCAAATCTCAATATTTTCAGAAGGGAGTCTTTTTTTAATGATTTTTTCTATCTAAATGATTTAGTTAGTGACTGGAAGATTTTATTTTCTCAAGATGGCCACCACAATAGAACCCATTCCATATGCTCCTGTACCACTATGTAAGGAAGCCAAGCAGCCACGTGGAAAGGCCAAATGCAGGTGTTCCAGCCAACGGCCCCAGCTGAGGTCCCAGCCATCAGCCAACTTCAACTAGGAGATACGTGAAGGACTTTTTTCAAATGATTGCAGCCCCTAGCAGTAGAGTCACCAGCTGATGCTGCATTGGAAAAAAAATAGCTGTCCCTGCTGAGGCCTGCCCAAATTGCAGATTCATGTGCAAAATAAACAATGTCGTTCAAGCCACGAAGTTCAGGTAGCTCGTTATGCAGCAACAGATAACCAGAACAGGTCACCATGAGTTCACATGCCCATGGAAACAGAGGGAAGGGTTAGAGGCCCAGAGCTCTCCATTCTGTTTCCTGTCCCTTAATCTCGGTGAGGTAAGAAGCAGCATGGTCACATGGAAGTAGGGTTAGAACCGGAAGGATGATCCCAAACTTGGATAAATAGGCCCTGAAAGTTAACTAGAGCTCATTAATTTCAAACAGAAACATTAAATATGTGTTTGTGATGCATGGAATTTTTTTCTTTTTTGGGGGGGGGCAAAAAAAAATCTTTAAAGCTATTACAGAATGATTGTGCCACACTCTTCTAATATCTTATGGATGTGTTCAGAATCATGCATGGGAAGTATAATTATGTAATGCTGGTGATTTGTGAATTTGTGATGAAGGACCCATTACCTGCTGCAGGATGACTTTAAGATCTACCCAAAGTAACTGAATAATCATTGCGAACGGAATGTGGTTAGCAACCTCATCAATGCTTTTGGCATAGTAAATCATACTGTGATGAAAAAATTACAGAGGATTGAAATACATGTTGCAAGTGTAGATGAGTTAACTGGCTGCTTCATGGACACAGGCTGCTTTCTTTCTTGGGAAATTACTTGTGACAGTTAAATTAACCTTAAGGGACTTGGAGGTTGGCAGAGATTTGCATATGTTTTTTTCCCATTCTCTATGAACTGCCAAGTTCTTTTTCAAGTACAACAGTGCACTTTTATATTAACAATGAAATACATTATTTGGGAGTAAGCAATGAAGAATGACACTGAAGAAACCAACCATGGGCTAATCAACCATTTCAATCTACAAAAACACTGTTGCATATAACCTTGAATAATACTGCCTTGCTTTTTTAATGAAGACAAAATATAAATTACTTTTTATTAAGAACAAAAGGTTACTAGATTCTAATTTTCCCTTTATTCCCATTGAAGTCAAACTATTTTTGACTTTGAAAATGACAGCTATCAAGTTCACAGTAGTCTCTGACTTAGGCCAACAAGAGTGTCTTCCTTTAGACATCCAACTGAACAAACGCTAGCATTTCTACTTGCTCTCTGACATCCTCCTGGGATGAAGTTGGAAGAAACCGACATCAAGACCCTCTCTGTCCTATTGCTTGAGTACTGGAGGGTTAAGACACATTAAAGATAATTATGAAACACAAACTATCGGTAAAGTATATGCGTAAAGATGTCCATCACAGTATTGTTTGGGATTTCAAAAAGTTAGTAAATTAAAGATTGTCAAGTATATTGTATTATGCATAGTTTACAAATTATGGTTACAAAGAATGTTTAGCAATAGGAGAGGTCTTTAAGTTGATAGAAAATGCTAACAAAGGTTGCATTAGGGTAGGGGAATAAAGGGTGGATTTTTTTCTTTTTTCATTTTTCTCTATGTTCTGTAAAGATGATTACCTTATTGTTATAAAAATGATTGAAAACAATTGTTAAGTACTTAATGAGAGATCATTAGTGAAATGACACGTAAAATATGGAGAAAGTCTTAATAGGGGTCTTTTCCTTCATCATATCCACCCAGATAGAAGAGACACATAGAGGCGAGTGACTTCCATCAGTGGACGCAGTCCCCCCGCAAATAAACTCTACTCCCATGTCTATTCGTCCTCAAAACAGTCTTTGCCTGATTTCTGCCTCTAACTACTTCAAATCCTCGACTCTTCACACAACCTGGAGTTAACGAAAGACATTCTGTTTATAAGTAGAAGTGAATAATATTTTAATTTAGAAAATAGCAAACGCACATCAGGAATTGCAAAGCTGTTTTTTGAGAAAACAAGGTCCAGTTTACATGAAGAGTTATGACGAATAATGAAGATGGAATACCGTCAGAGGTAAGCCTGGTTTTAAGGAGAAAACCTGAAAACCAGTGAAGGAAAGCCAGGAAGCAGGGGAAGTGGAATTTGCAAAGTAGAAGTGGTTGAACCACAAACTTTACAGAAAAGTGTTGGCAGAAGCAAAAGTTAGATTATGAATACAAAATGGATTAACCTGGATGTGGAGGCTGGCAGGAAGGGGCTGGACACGTTATCTTGATCTTCTGAATCATTTTGGTTTCCAAAGTGGTCTGGGGTTGCATACCTGCAGCCTTTTTGGCTTGTTCTTGTGCCCTAAGCATGCTATTAAGCAGTAGTTTGCATGTGTACTTGAAACATAGATTCAGATTTTAGAGAGTATCCAAAACTTCTTGCTTTTCTCCTCTTTCTTTAAAAAGTTTAATCTTAAATGATATTGGTTTTCTTGTTCAATACACACTTTTGTTTAAAAGATTATTCTAGCTACAAATACTTAATAATAGGTTGATGCAAAATCTATTAAAAATGGTGTTTAAGAATGTACATTTTGCCTTGTACCCTGCATGTATCCAAAATATTCCCATCAAAAGTTTATAATCATTTCCCAAATATGAAAACTGATATTCCTGAAATTCTGGCTGGCATCTTTTGGGCTTATCAATATTGTTACTATTTGCATATATTTGGAATAAAGACAAGAAGTAAATAACATTATTTGTTCCTCGATCAAAGCCAAATCTTTTCCAAAGAGTATCATTAAAAAGTATCATACTCATAACAAATCCATTTCATAGTCCTGATATGTGGCTGTAATAGTTCTTTGTTAATAGGATTATAAGAAATTCTTCATGTTAAAATAATCAATCAGGTATAACAAATCATTTATCCATTTCTCATTCCCTTAATCATTCCTCCCGTTGACAAAAAAAAGTACAGGATAGTTGTTTGCAGAACACGTCTTACCTGTTAATGCATCTTTTAAAATTCCACTTCTTTTTTCTTACGTGAACAGTTCTAATCAAATTTCCCTCACACTTCTGCTGCAGCAATCACCCCACTCCTATATAAAACAACACACACGCATTATGGGCTTCCAGATTTTTCCAATGGTGGTTCCCATGGTCAGGACTCTATAGTGTACAGTCTACATCAATTGTTCCGCTAATAACTATGGTGGATCTAGTAGGTACATGTTTGTCATTCAACTGTTATACGTGATCCAGATGTGAACCCGGTGCTTTGGACATGATTCATACATGAGTCAGGTGCTTGAGTCACACCTACTTTTCCTTTGACAGTAATCCTTGTTAATGCCCTAATTTTATAAGGTAATTTTAGTGGAATTAACCTTGAACAACTCCAAATTATGTAATTAATTACATTCAGCTTCAATTACAGTTACTTTTTAATCTCAGTCTCTCATCCTGACACCCCAGCAGAAGTCAGTACACACAATGGCAGTGATGGGTGGGTGGGAGGCCTCTCTAGCTTGCTGGTTTGTATGCATCCGCCGATAATGTAAACTGCATTTATTCATGCTAAAAAATCTCAAGGATTAGTGACGTGTGTGCCATTTACCTGGATTTAAGGGCTTGGAGAAGTTAAAAGGCAGAGGGTGAAGGAACTACTTTCAGCAATTCCTGATTACATTTCCCTTAACACTCATTTTGAAGAGGTTTAATTGCTGTAATTAAAAAAAAATTCCTGTGGTCACATAAATTTGGTTTATGCTGGATTTAAAAATTTAAATAGGTTTCTTTATTATAGAGTTGCTTGGTCTTTAATATGTTAATATATGTAGTGAATTTCCAAGAAGTGGGATATAAAATGTTTTCATTCCTTCCTTACCAAAAAAAACCAAAAAAACAAAAAACACCTTTATTGAAGTATAATTTACATGCCATGAGATTCACTTGTTTTAAGGGTACAAGTAAATGATTTTTAGTTTATTGACGGAGTTATGCAATCACCACCAAAATGCAAGTTTAGAACAGTTCCACCACTTCAAAACATCTCTTGTTGTTACTATTTTCCATCACTTGCTATTCCCACCTCCAGCCCCAGGCAACCATTAATCTACTTTGTGTCTTTATAGATTTTTCTCTTCTGGAAATATTATATATATGGACTCATTCACTATTTGTTTGTTTGTCTAGCTTCTTTCACTAAGCATGTTTTTGATGTTCATCCATTTTGTGGCATGCATGAGTACTTCATTCCTTTTTATTGACAAATATTCCATATAGATATACCACACTTTGTTTATCCACTCATCAGTTTATGGGGATTTGGATTGTTTCCACATTTTGGCTGCTGTGAATAATTCTACCATGAACATTCATGTACAATTCTGAGCATGGACATACATTTTTATTTCTCTTGGTATATACATAAGAATGGAATTGGGAATCATATGGTAAATTAATGTTGAACTTTTCAAGAGATTTCCCAACTGTTTTCCAAAGTGGTGGCACCATTTGCATTTCTACTAGCAGTGTATGAGAGTTCCAATGTCTCCACTTCCTTGTCAACATTTTTCATCGTCTGTCTCTGGGTGTGTAGTGGTATTTCACTGCGGTTTTTTTTTTTTTTTTTTTTTTTTTGAGACAGAGTCTCACTTTGTTGCCCAGGCTAGAGTGCCATGGTGTCATCCTAGCTCACAGCAACTTCACACTCCTGGGCTCAAGCGATCCTACTGCCTCAGCCTCCCAAGTAACTGGGACTACAGGCATGCGCCACCATGCCCGGCTAATTTTTTCTATATATTTTTAACTGTCCAATTAATTTCTTTCTATTTTTGGTAGAGACGGAGTCT
>CAUYSK010054804.1:0-24789 GCA_963575035.1 Avahi laniger | reverse complement strand
GGGTGTCAGGCAGGTGGGAAAGGGGAGGAGGGGATGGGTATATTCACACCTAATGGGTGCAATGTGCACCGTCTGGGGGATGGACATGCTTGAAGTTCTGACTTGGGTGGGGCAAAGGCAATATATGTAACCTAAACATTTGTACCCCTGTAATATGCTGAAATAAATAAAAAGAAAAAAAGAAAATAATATGAATCAGAAAAACTACTGTATAATAAAAAGATATAATAAACAAGATAAATAGACAACCTATAGAAAGGGAGAAAATATTCACAAGCTATACATCTGACAGAGACCTAATAACCAGAATCTATTAATACAATATATGGAACTCAAACAAATCATCAATAAAAAAATCAAATAACTGCATTAAAAAGTGGGCAAAAGATATGAACAGATGTTTTTCAACCCAAGAGAAGAAAATGGTCAACAAACATATGAAAAAATGTTCAACATCACTAATCATTGGGGAAATGCAAATTAAAATCATAATGAGATACCACCTTAACCCTGTCAGATGGCCATTATAATAAAGTCAAAAAACAATAGACGCTGGTGCACATGTGGTGAAGAGAGAACGCTTATACACTGTTGATGGGAATGTTAGTACAATCTCTATGGAAAATAGTATGGAGATTTCTCAAAAACTAAAAGTAGATCTGCCATTCAATCCAGCAACCTCACTACTGGGGATCTATCCAAAGGAGAAGAAGTCATTTTATAAAAGATACCTACACCTATGTGTTTATTGTAGCATAATTCACAATTGCAAAGATATGGAACCAACCTAAGTACCTAACAATGGATGAGTGGGTAAAGAAAATGTGGTAAATATATACCATTAAATACTACTCAGGCATCGAAAAGAATGAAATAATGTCTTTTGTAGCAACTTGGATGGAACTGAAGGCCATTATTCTGACTGAAGTAAACCAGGAACCAAAACCAAATATCACATATTCTCACTTACAAGTGGGAGCTAAGCAATGGGTATCCATGGCCATACAGAGTGACTTAATGGACACTGGAGACTCAGAAGGAGGAAGATGGGAGGGAGGTGTTGGCTGAAAAACTATTGATTTGGTACAACGTACACTATTCAAATGATAGATATATTACAATATTTGACTTCTCTGCTATGCAATTCAGTCATGTAACAAAAAATCACTTGTACTTCTTAAATCTACTTAAATAACTAAAAAATACAAAAAAATGCTATCAAATCCAAAAGCCATATAAATGGAATTCTCCCTAACTATTTGGGGAACAGAATGAAATTCTTTTTCTATTTTATGGTACTGCATAGTGTTGTGTTTTAGCCTTTTCTCTATTATCTAATAAATTTTTAAAAATAATTCTTTCTGCTAAGACAGTCTATGATCTATTTGTCTTCTGAAAACCAAAGAAGGCATTTCTTCTGTTTATAATAGTGTTTAAAATATTTACATTTTTAAAGTTAGGGCTTTTAAAGTGATTGTACGTATCTGCAAATCAGTTGAAATTTGTGTGGTCTTTTGACCCTTGTTATATTAATGACATTTTCAATGACAAATTTACCTAATTGCTTTCTGTGTGTGTGTGTGTGTGTGTGTGTGTAAGTAAACTGATCAGATTCTGAAATATAAAATATCAGTAATAGTTCCATTGGGCTGATGTTCCATAATCTGTATCTGGACTTGTATAGAGATAATTAGCTTGGATCAATCACCTATAGGAAAATGCCACCTCATCTGCTGATTTTAAAGAAGTGATTCACTGAAGGTAAACCATTTAAACAGAATAGTAATGACAGAATGACAAGACTGTTCAAAATTGCTAAATAGAGGATTGTAAATTAGCATGCCTTCATATCTATAAGTCCATATATCTGTTTCTATGTCTGTATCTGTCTATCTATCTATCTATCTATCTATCTATCTATCTATCTATCTATCATCTATCTACAATATAGTGCCAAGTGGGGTCTAAGAACATGTCTTTTATTCACCACAGTGATCTTGGTACATAGTAAGACCTAAAACACAATAAATAACCAATAAGGATGGTTTGGTTCAATGAATTTCAGAAATGTTTTTTTTTTTTTTTGGTGTTTTAGATTTGGGAATTCTACCCAAACAAGATATAGTTAGCAAAAATATTCATTCTTCTTTTAACTTTAGAAGACGTGAACAGTACACGGTCCAAGAAGCTCTTATTGGTAGAAAATTCATGGCTTGGCAGACCAAAGTAAGGATGCAGAAGGATGTTCATTATAAAATAAATGGGTTGCACAAAAGTCTGATAAAAAAAGCCATTTAGGAAATTTGTCTTAAAAGGACGAGAAATAGGTTAGATATGGGCATGCATTAAAGACTTTTTTCCTTTGATCCTTAGTTTTGGTTTTGTTCCTTTTCACTGAGCTCGAATGAATGTCACAGGGTAACTGTGGCATATTGACCCTCAAACATTCAACATGTTTTCATTTACTCAACAAATATTTATCAAGTGTTGAATAGTGCCAGACATAATTTTAGGTTATTCTTTTTTTATTATTTCAAAATATTATGGGGTTACAAATGTTTTTGCTTACATGGATTGCTTTTGCTATGCTTGAGTCAGGGTTATAAGTGTGCCCATCACCCAGATAGTGTTCATTGTACACATTTGGTAAGTTTTTGCCCATCCCCTCCTCAGCCCACTCCCCACTTGATTTCCACTGAGTATTGCTTCCCTGTATGCACATGTGTGCTGATTGGTTAGTTCCAGTGTAACAGCAAGTACATGTGGTGTTTGTTTTTTCATGCTTTAGATACTTCACTTAGGTTAATGGTCTCCAGTTCCATCCTAATTCTTGCAAAAGGCCTTAATTCATCCTTCTCCATGGTGGAGTAGTATTCCATAGTGTGCATATACCACATTTTGTTAATCCACTCATGAATTGATGGGCACTTGGGTTGATTCCACACCCTGCAATTGTGAATTGTTCTACAATAAACATTTGAGTGCAGGTGTCTTTTTGATAAAATGACTTATTTTCCTTTGGGTGAATACCCAGTAGTGCGATTGCTGAATCAAATGGTAGGTCTACTTTCAGTTCTTTGAGGAGTCTCCATACTGTTTTCCATAGAGGTTGTACTAATTTGCAGTTCCACCAACAGTGGATAAGCATTTCTTTCTCTTTACATCCATGCCAGCATCTATAGTTTTTGGTTTTTAATAAAAATATATTTCAAAATTATGAAAAACATATATGACAAACTCCCAGCCAACATCATACTGAATGGGAAAAGTTGAAAACATTCCCACTAAGAAGTGAAACAAGACAAGGTGCCCACTGTCACCACTTCTATTTAATATAGTGCTGGAAGTTCTAACCAGAGCAATCAGGCAAGAGAAAAAAATGAGGGTATCCAAATCAGGAAACAGGAGGTCAAACTATTGCTTTTCTGATGATATGATCTTATATATAGAAAACTCCAAAGACTCCACCAAGAGAATCCTGGAATTGATAAATATATTTTTCTTATTCCTTATGTGAACTTTTTCTAAATCTATTAGACTATGTTGGTCTTGAAAAAAATTTTGACAAAATTATTGTGAGAGAATTTATTAATGAATTATATGATACTGTATGTAGTATGTCTATTATTCCCAGAATATGACCAAGTTTTGGTTATACCTGATCAAAATTTGATTATACATGGTCAAAATTTGATTATATATGGCCTGAAAATAATTTTCCCTATGTAAATAATTTGTTCTTAGTGACTTTTCTTGCCAGAGAGTTTCACGTATTAACATTTTTAGTTTTAGTGGTACCATGTTTCTTGATTAGTATCAATCCTACATTGTTATATCTTTATGATCCTAAATACTTGATTTAGATTATATAATTAACTGTAAATTATATATTCTTTCCTATCTCATTCAAATTATTTGAACCAAAGACAGTATTATTTGTCCCTTCATGATGGTGCCCATTTTTCAAAATGAAGGGGTTTTGTGATAGGTCCTCAGAGTTTAGTGATACTTTTGTATAGTTTTATGTTGAAAGAATAATAATACACTGGCTTTGGTGCTGTTTGATGTTATTCAATTAACTATTTATAGGAAATATCAAAAATTTAATGAAAAAATAATTAGGAAGTTCATGTATATCTAGTTCAAAACTACATAGTCGATTCTTATTTTAACTTAGTCAATCTATGGGGATAATTTATATTCTAAAAAAAATCTCATCTAGGAGGAAAAAAACCCCACTATTCTTAGATCTTATTTAACCAAAGAATATTCATTATTCCAAATATGAGTATATTTCTCTCTCTCTTGACACTTCAAATCCTCAAATAAGATTTTAAATTACAGGGGAAAGATCAGAATAATTGATTTTTGTATTTTAGAAAGCTCTCATTGAGTTTTGGGAATTTAAGTCAGTTATTAAAAATGTCCTTCAATTTTCACAAACAAAAGTACATGTAGACTTGAACTTAATTCTACTTAAAAAATATAGAATCACTTGGGGAAGTTTTTCAGTGACTTGTGACCATGCAAAATAAATGAACACTTATCACTTCTTTACACGATACATATTATGCTAAGATTGAAACAGAATACGAAAATATTGCTACTTAGGGATCAGGGGACACATCCTCAAGTCAGAATGTCTCATCTGAGTGCAATGAGCATTAGAGCACTGGGTAGGACTGACATACATTTTCAGTAAATGTCTTGGTTGATCATGGTTTAAATTCTCTTAAGCTAATCTGCATATTTGAACTAATTTCTGTATGGATTTCCCAACCTGACTAGCAGAAATACTATCATTTTATATTTGAAGAAACTAAGGAAGTAAAGGAATGGATTAATACTTAGGACTTCAAGCAAATGCAGAATCAAATTTATGCTGTATTAAAGATTTATATTTCCTTCCTTGTTACGTAAAAAGTAGAACTTAGGCAATATTTCATCTCTTAGTGGTATGTTCTCCTTTTATAAATACTCAAAATGTAATATTTATATTTTGAGTATCCAAAGAGCCATTATCTTGAATCTGTGTCTTCTAATCATGAAGCACAGATGATTTCTAAGGCAGACAGCATTTGGTTTATTCAAAAAACCTTTTAACATGTCTTGTGCAGTGAGTTAATCTGTCACACTGATAAAATAAGTCCCTCATACTCCTGCTCCTCTTCCTGTACATATAAGCTTTTATTTAATTCAGTTTGAAATAGCTTGCTTCTGCTTTTCATTTCCTTTTCATATTTGTGGCACTGCCTTTTATGCTTTGTTCTTTACTAACATAAAATATTTATCAACATATCATCTAAGAAGATTGGTTCTCCGCAGTAGATACCCAATATGTTTCACCACATGGAAAATGTCTCTTCTTGTTTATTCCTAAAATCTATAGCCAAGTTCCCATATGTCGGGTTCATCCATTGATATTTGAAATGTAAAACTAAATAATTCTGTGGGTAGCAATTATGTATGGATGTTGCCATTAAATACTAAATTTTAAAATAATCTAGATCTAAACCAAAAAATAATCATAGTTCATTCAATATCAAGCAAACATGGAATTGGGTTTTATTTCATTCTTTTGTCATAATGGAAAAATAGGTGTTCAGATACAATTATTTTTTCATTTTTTCTTCAATATTATGTCCTAAATACTTAAAAGAATAATATTTTCTTGAGACTATTGTTTTTAGATGTGGCCTATCATTTCAAAGTTCATTCCTTTCCCCAAATGTTAAAATACGACATATAAATAACCAGTTGGTTCTAAGAATGAACATTTCTTCCAAAACTTGTCTTCATTCTCTGTTACAAAAGTCTCAATAAAATATATATTAGAGACAGAATATAAAATATAGAAATTAAATCAAGTCTCCAATCCTTTCAAATTGCTAGTGTGGTACTACCATTAAACTGGCATCAATTCACTGTGATTATAAGAAATCACAACTTTAGCAGGCATTAACATAGCATATGAAAATATGAAAACATATTCATAAAGAGAATTATCAAGTCAGATTGCACTTCTAACATCATACTTTCTCTTTCAAATATTTTATCTACAAGAATATGTGATATATAAATATTAAGATGTATATTATAAAACAATCAAATTATTCGGAATTTATAAGTTGTCCATCCAGATACATCTCTCTAATTTGAAGCAATAAGAGAAAAAATACTGTCTATAAATGAACTTCACTATTTTTCTCATTCTGTAGAGAATTTTAAAGTGAAATTAATAGAGCATTGCTTTTGGAGAACTATACAATATTTAAGATAGTGAAAGATAGTTATTGAAATTAGTATATATTTCTTATGTATTTTTAAAAAACATTCTTACATGTACAACAACATATCAACCTCTGCCCAAAATAAACTTGAGTTAGATATTTTTGAAATGGTTATTATATGATCTACTTCCTTTTCTGGATTCCTATTACATATACTATTTGTAATAGGAAATATGAATGAGGGGACTTCAGAAAAGTTCATGGATAGATGTAATTAAAAGATAAAAATAAAAAATAAATTTTATTACTCAAAATAAGCTTCATGAAGTTCAAGACACCTTTGTAATCAATGATACCAGCTCTCTAGTAATGGGCACCAACCAAAATGAAAATATTGAAATGACAGATAAAGAATTCAAAATATGGATGTTAAAGAAGCTCAACAAAATACAATATAAAATGGAAAATCGACTGAAACAAACCAGAAAAACAATTCAGGAAATGAATGAAAAATTCACAAAAGAGATCAACATATTTAAAAAAATGGAACTTCTGGAAATGAAAAATTCATTTAAGATAATGTAAAACACAGTGGAAAGTTTTCAAAACAGACTAGACCAATCAGAAGAAAGAGTCTCTGAGCTTTAAGACAACTCTTTTGAATTAACTCAGGCACTCAAAAATAAAGGATAGAGAATGAAGAATAATGAACAAAATCTACAGGAAATATAGGACTATGTAAAATGGCCAAATATAAGAATCATAGGCATCCCTGATGGTGAGGAAGAAAATTCACAAGGGTTGGAAAACCTATTTGAGGGACTAATTGAGGAAAATTTCCCTGGTTTTGCTAGAGATATAGACATCCAGGTACAAGAAGCTCAAAGAACACCTTGGAGATTCATCACAAAGAGGCAATCAATAAGACACATAGTCATCAGCCTGGCCAAACTCAACATAACGGAGGAACTTCTGTGAGCCACAAGGTGAAAACACCAAGTAATTTGCAAAAGAAGTTACTTTGTAACATCAGGCTAACTGCAGACTTCTCAACTGAGACCTTACAAGCCAGAAACCATTGAGACCCCATCTTAAGTCTTCTTAAACAGAACAACCTGCAGCCTATGATTTTGTATTCTGTAAAACTAAGTTTCATAAATGAAGAAGAAATAAAGACTTTTACAGACAAGCAAGCACTGTGGGAATTTGTCAAGACCAGATGTGCCCTGCAGGAAATACTCAGAACTTCATTATACATGGATCAGCATAATAGTAACCCACCAGAGTAAAGCCACCTGAAAGCTAATGCTCAGAGATACTATAACTCAACAGTACAAGAGGTAAAACAAAGCAATAAAGTACTACCCAACAGGATGAAAAGAACAGCATCCCACATATCAATTCTATAAAACAATATCAATGGTTTGAATTCCCCACTCAGGAAACACAGGCTGGATTAATGGATAAAAAAATGCAAGCCAAATATCTGCTGTCTTAAAGAAAGACATATAATGCACAAGGACTCATACATACTAAAGATGAAGGAATGGAAAAAAATATTCCATGCAAATGGAAACCAAAGGAAAGCAGGTGTAACCATTCTCATATCAGATAAAATTGACTTTAAATCAATAAGAGTAAAAAAAAAAAGGATGGTCATTATATAATGATAAAGAGAGCAATTCAACAAGATGATATAAAATAATAATTTATGCACCTAACACAGGAGCACCCAAATTCATAAAGCAAATTCTACTAGATCCAAGCAAAGAGATAAACAGCAACATCCTAATTTCTGGGGATTTCAATACCGCACTGACAGAACTGGACAGATCATCCAAGCAGAAAAGAAATAAAGAAACACTGAACTTAAATGAGCCTCTAGAACAAATGGTTCTAACAGACATTTACAGAACATTTTACCCAGAAACTACCAAATATACATTCTTCTCATTAGCACATGGAACATTCTCCAAGATTAATCATATTTTAGGCCACAAAACATGGCTCAACAAATTCAAAAAAATTGAAATCATACCATGTATCATCTCAGACAATAGTGGAATAAAATTAAAAATCAACTCCAGGAAAAACACTCAGTTCTACACAAAGTCATAAAAGTTAAACAACCTGCTGCTCCATGATTATTGGATCAATAAGGAAATTAAGATGGAAATTAAAAGATTTCTTTACCTGAATGACAAAGGAGACACAAGCTCTAAAAATCTATAGGATTGAGCAAAAGCAGTCCTATGGGGAAAATTCATAACCTTAAATACCTACATCAATATGAGAGAAAGTTCATCAACTAACAATCTAATTATATGTCTCAAGGAACTAGAAAAAGAAGAGCAAAGCAAACTGAAAGCCAGCAGAAAAAAAGAAAAATTAAGATCAGAGCAGAACTAAATGAAATTGAAAACAAGAAAATAATACAGAAGGTTAATGAACAGAAAGTTGTTTTTCTGAAAACATAAACAAAATTAATAGATCTCTTCCTAGATAAACTAGAATTGGAAGAAAAATGAGCCAAATAAGCTCAACTGGAAATGAAAAAGAAGATATTACAACTGATACCACAGAAATACAAAATACCATCTGTGAATACTATGAAAATCTGTATGCATATAAACTTTAAAACACAGAGGAAATAGACAAAGAAACACACAACCACCCAAGATTCAATCAGGAAGAAATAGAACTCCTGAACAAACCAATAATGAGCAATGAGATTGAAGCAGCAATAAAAAAATCTTCCAACAAAAAAAAAATACATTGACCAGATGGATTCACAGCCAAATTTTACCAGACCTATAAGGCAGAGTTGATAACTATTCTGCAGAAATCATTCTATAACATCGTGAAGGAGGAAGTCCTCCCCAATTCATTCTACGAAGCCAGTATCACTTTGATACCAAAGCCAGGAAAGGATACAAGAAAAAAAGAAAAGTATAGACCAATATTCCGTATGAATATAACTGAAAACATCCTGAATTAAATAGTAGTAGACTGAATTGAACAGGATATCAAAAAAATAATCCACCCTGACCATATGGGCTTCTTCCCAGGGATGCAAGGATGATACAACATATGTAAATCAATAAATGTGATTCATCACATAAACAGAAGTAAAAACAAAGATCATATGATCATCTCAAGAGATGCAGAAAAAGCATTTGACAAGTCAGCAACCTTTCCTAATAAAAAAAACCCTCAACAAACAAGACATAGAAGAAACATATGTCAAAATTATAAAAGCCATATGTGGCAAACCCACAGCCGGCATCATACTGAATGGGGTAAAATTGGAAGCATTCCCACTAAGAACTGGAGCAAGACACTGAAAAGGATGCCTACTGTCACCATTTCTATTCAACATAGTGCTGGAAGTCCAGCCAGAGCAATCGGGCAAGAGAAAGAAACAAAGGACATCCCAATTTGGGACGATGAGGTCAAATTATCACTTTTTGCAGTCATTATGATCTTATGTCTAGAAAACCCCAAAGATTCCTCCAAGAGACTCCTGGAATTGATAAATAAATTCAGCAAAATCTCAGGTTAAAAAATCAATGTACACAAATGTGTAGCATTCCTATATACCAATAACAGTCAAGCTCAGAGTCAAATCAAACACTCAATGCTATTTACAATAGCTGTAAAGAAACTAAAATACCTAGGAATAAACTTAATCAAGAAGGTGAAAGATCTCTACAAAAAGAACTACAAAACACTGAAGAAAGAAATCACTGATGATAAAACAAGTGGAATAAACATATCATGCTGATGGATTGGTAAAATCAGCATTGTTAAAATGTGCATACTACCCAAAGTGATTTATAGATTCAATGGAATCCTCATCAAAATACCAATGTCATATTTCACAGATCCAGAAGAAATAATTCTATGATTTGTTTGGAACCAGAAAAGAGCCTGAAGAGCCACAGCAATATTAAGCAAAAGGAACACATTGGGAGGAATCATATTAAGAGACTTCAAACTATACTACAAGGCTATGATAACCATAACAGCATGGTACTGGTACAAAAATGGAGACATAGACTAATGGAACAGAACAGAAAACCCATATCTAAAACCATCCATATACAACCAACTGATCACTGATAAAGTAGAAAACAATATACACCAGGGAAAAAATCCTTATTCAATAAATGATGCTGGGAAAATTGGATAGCCACATGCAGAACAATGATATAGCATCTATATCTCTCACCATTCATGAAAATTAATTCAAAATTGATTAAGGACCTAAATGTAAGGCATGAAACCATAAGAATTCTAGAAGAAAATGTTGGAAAAACTCTTCTAGATATCTGCCTAGGCAAAGAATTTATGAAGAAGACCCCAATGGCAATCATAGCAACAACAAAAATAAATAAATGGGGCTTGATTAAATTAAAAAGCATTTTCACAGCTAAGAAAATAATCAACAGAGCAAATAGACAACCTACAGAATGGGAGAAAATATTCACAATCTATATAACCATTAAAAGACTAATAATGAGAATCTATAAAGAACTCAAGCAAATCAGCAAGAAAAAAATCAAACAACCCCATTAAAAAATGGGGAAAAGATATGAACAGAAGCTTCTCAAAAGAAGATAGACAAATGACCAATAAACATATGAGAAATTGCTCAACGTCACTAATCATCAGGGAAATGCAAATCAAAACCATAATGTGATATCAATTTACTCCAGTCAGAATGGCCTTTATTAAAACTTTGAAAAATATTACATGCTTGTGTGGATACAGAGAGAAAGGAATGCTTATGCATTGTTGGTGGGATTTCAAATTAGTACAACCTCTATGAAAAACAGTATAGAGATTCCTCAAATAACTAAAAGTTGACCTGCCATTTGATACAGCAATCCCACTACTGGGTATTTACCCAAGGAAAAGAAGTCATTTTACCAAAAAGACACCTGCACTCAAATGTTTGTTGCAGCACAATTCATAATTACAAATGCAGAATCAAACCAAATGTCCATCAATTTATGAGTGGACTAACAAAATGTGGTATATGCGTACCATGGAATACTACTTAGCCATGAAGAATGATGACTTAATGCCTTTCACAACAATTTAGATGGAACTGGAGAGCCTTATCCTAAGAGAAGTATCTAAAGAATGGAAAAACAAACACTACATGTATTCACTATTAAATTGGAACATATTGATGAGTACACATGTGCATATAGGGAAGTAAAACTCAAGGGACATCAAGCAGGGGCACGGGCAGAGGAGGGGATGGGTAAAACCCTACCTAATGACTAGTGACAATGAACACTATCTGGGTGACAGTCACACTTTTGTCCTTGACTGAAGCCTTACAAAAGTGATTCATGTAACCAAAAATTTTTGTACCCTTATAATACTTTGAAGTAAAAATAAATATATCTTTTCTCTTTAATACTCAAACCAACCCAGAAAGATTTGAAATTAACATTTGTGCTGTTAGAACAGTTGGACAATGTGATTAGTGAGGTCAGATTGTCTGGAGAAAAACAGGTGACAAAATAATGTAATCATGTGAGTCATTTTGTCTAAGTTATCCAGTTCTGTACATCTCAGAATTTTTCTTCTCTTAATTGTATCTGGCAAAAGAATTATTATGATTGGCTACATTTGCTTTGTTTGGTTTTGAACCATTTAAGACATTAACGTTAGATTGTGAGATGGAAATTTTTGCCTTAAATTTGTAATGAAAATGAGTAACTACATTCTCTTTCTCTTCATATCAAAGCTAAATTACTAATTACCATTTTCAATAGGTATTTTTTGAGACCATCCAAAGCAAGATTTTAATTTTTAAATTTACTCTTCTTTTATTCTGCCGTTGTCAGTTAGTATGTACATGAGGAGGTAAATTACATTTAATATGTCTAAGTTGGAATTTTCCAAAATTATATTCTAAAAACATTGATTTTTTTTTATTTCAGCATATTATGGGTGTACAGATGTTTAGGTTACGTATGTTGCCCTTGCCACCCTCCCCAAGTCCGAGTTTCAAATATGTCTATCCTTCGGGTGGTGCGCATTGCACTCTTTGTGTATGCATATACCCATCCCCTCCTCCCTCCTCCCCTCTCCTCCTCCTCCCTCCCCCCTGCCCAACATCCAATAGATGTTATTCTTATATATGCACTTATAACACTGATCTTTTGATATTCCCTGCAATAACACTTTGCCTTGAACACACAGCTTTGAGTACATGTACTGTTTCCATATCTTGGAAATGGTCAATAAATGGTAGCATTTCATAGTGTGTGAATTATTTGGTAGTAAAAACATGAATTCTAATTCTACTTCTTCCTCTAACAAGTTATGTGGGTCTTAGGCAAGTCATTCCATTTCTCTTGATCTCATTTCTGCATATGTATACTGAGGATATTGAATCAGATGATTTTCTAAGAGCCCTGGTCATTGGCCCATCTCCTTATTTTATCCTAGATAAAATTTACATTGGACCTCCATGCTCTTTGAAGTGCATGGACACTATCAACATAAAAAATGACTTTTGAAAGTGCTATTCATTATAGTGCTCCCAAAGATTTCCTCTAAATAAAAGTGCAGAAAATACAGCCAATACCTTGTGAGATAGAAAGATTTTATGATGAATTAGAAAAATGAATTAATTTCAGAAATTGAAGAAGATATGCAACTCTAGGCTATGAAGGAAAATGAGCCATTTGGTATTATGGTACAGCATGATTTTGGTTAAGGTAAATTCTGTTAATGTAGAAAATGGCAATTCGATATTGAGTGAAAATGTTTTAATTTTTAAGGTTTTAGGTATTTCTATAATAAAGCCAATCCTATGACTTTAGCTGTTCTCAATTTTGATGTGAATATTTCTTTGAGGTAGTAGTAGCCTAACTTTTATTGAAACTCAAGACAGAGGGATATAGATGGAAAATTTAATATACTGGGATGAAGAATTTATTTTATATTTGCAACATTTCTTTTACTGTAAATAAGATGCTCATTATACTAATCACCTTGCAGCTTTTGTGTTTGTAGTCTTAACCTTTCACATAATTTGAATAGAAAATTTAATTTGAGCTTAACTATTTTTGTGGTTCAGACTCTATGCAATCTACATAAGTACAATAATACCACAGCTTATTAGTTTTGCAATCAACAGGAGATGCACTAGGGTGATTTGAATTATACATCAAGAAGAACTGGATCTTTTTGGCACATTTTGTAGAATGTTTTAAAATTAGCATTACTCAAAGAAAACTAGGTATTGGTCTATTAATTTAGCATTACAGTCTTCAAGTGCATTGCTTTTATTTTTTTTCATACCAATTCTGCTACATTCTGTGACCTTCAGTATAAACTGCTGTGTTGCTTGGCACAAGAAAATAAATGAGGAACTTGTTCTCAAAAGTTAGCGAATAATAACTTGGAATATGTGTCAGGTTTCAGATGAATTGAACCTTGATTTCTTAGAAATTTCTTTATATTAGGAAGTGTTATAAACATTCTAATGTATGTCATTAAGGAAGAGACATATGTATAGTGATAAATGCTTATAAAATTATTATCTTTCAATTGATTCTAGTGGCAAAGATATTTGGCTATTTGTTTTTTTGGGTTTTTTTATTTTATTTTTTTATTTTTCTCTTTTTTTATTTCAGTATATTATAGGAGTACAAATGTTAAGGTTATGTACATTGCCCTTGTCCCCTGCCCCCCGTGTCAGAGCTTCAAGCGTGTCCATCCACCAGACGGTGTGCATAACACTCATTATGTATGTATATACCCATCCCTTCTCCCCCTCCCATCTGCCCACCACCGGATGAATGTTATTGCTATATGTGCACTTAGGTGTTGATCAGTGAAACCTATTTGCTGGTGAGTACATGTGGTGCTTGTTTTTCCATTCTTGGGATACTTCACTTAGTAGAATGGGTTCCAGCTCTATCCAGGAAAATACAAGAGGTGCTGTATCACCACTGTTTCTTATAGCTGAATAGTACTCCATGGTATACATATACCACATTTTATTAATTCACTCATGTATTGATGGGCATTTGGGTTGTTTCCACATCTTTGCAATTGTGAACTGTGCTGCTATAAACATTCGGGTGCAGATGTCTTTTTTATAGAATGTCTTTTGTTCTTTTGGGTAGATGCCCAGTAATAGGATTGCTGGATCAGATATTTGGTTATTCCTAAACAAATGTCTTTAAAATGTTTTCAATTCTTATTTACCCCAAGTAATGATGATTTTTATTTCATAATGGCTTCATTAAAGTAGCTTTATTACATGACTTTAAAAATTATACATGATAAAACAACTGCAACTCTTTTTTATTGAAGTAAATGGCAACTATAGATTGGTGCATGATTCTTAATCAACACACATATGCCAACACTATCAATGTTGTGGTGAACTCTGTTGATCTTTAAGCTCTTCAAGCATTATGTATTTATCGGTAATTCTCTTTAATTATGTTTTCTAATGCATATTCAGTAGTTAAATATTTATGTTGGGATTATAATGGAAATATTGAAATATGTGTGTATAAGATAATATAACATGTTTGATATTGTTCTCATGATAAATTTCAGTAATATTTATGCAACCCAAATAGTTTTTTTACCTTAAAATATGTGTTTCCTTAATTTTGTAGTTAAAGATGTCCAATTATTTCTATTATTTAAATTTATTAATTAAGATATTTTCTGAGGTCATAAATTTAGAAAATTAATGTTAAAACTCAATTATATTCAAAGTAATCATTTATGAAAACATAAATTTTTATATTATTATTGAATATATTGTATATAATGATATGAAAACTATTAATTTTGTTTAAATGTATTAATTAGTAAATTTAATTGCAGTATATTTAATAACATGAAAATAATTTTCTTGTTAAAAACTAATTTAACTTGTTAGATTCATTCTTCTTCTATATTATTAAAATTGTGTTTTAAGTTACACATAAATCATATATTGTACATAGTCATTAGTAATATAACATTTGGTTGTATTAATTAGTAAAATCTTCATTTCAGTCGTAATGATTCATGTACACTCTAGTACCTCAAAGGATAAGGACTGCGCTTATCTTGATACTGCAAAAATCTTGAGCAGTGTGGATGCTTAAAAATGTCAATAAACCTTTAAACCTTAATTAAGAAACACTGAAATTTAGAGAAACATTTAGAGATGATCCTTTATCTTATGCAAAAATCCTAATAATTATAATGAATGTATCTCTTAATTGCTGCTAGCATTTAATAATACATATACTGCCTTAGAGTGGAGAAATGTTTCCCTTTTTTGACCACAATTTATGTGATGAATTCAAGAGTTTCTTTAGAGTCAGTCTTTAAATTTTGTGCAGAATCTGATTATTGTCCTGAATTTTAACTAAAATTGATCAATATTTGACCTTGGTGGTTTATAAACCAATTTTCACTTTTCAGCTTGGGAACCGAAAGTCTCCAATTAGTTGTTAAAGTGTATTTGTTTTCTTTTTATTGTTGTCACATCACTTGTCACTTGTTTTGCTACTTTTACTTTCACCTCCATACCCTTAGAAATAAGCCCAGACCCATCACGTTCCTTTTTTTTTTTTTTTGACCTTTTCAGTTACCAAATTGGAAAGGATTTTGATCATGAAGGTCTAGATAACACTGAAATTGCAGTTCTTAAAGATGCAAAGCAAGTATTTTATTACTTCTCTGCTTAACACAGTCTTACTCTTTTCACTCCAGTATGTTTCAAAATGCTACATTTAAATATTACAAGTTGATTATTTATTCTAATAATAAATTAGAATATTTTGTGTGTATGTGATTCTTATCATTGAAGTAGAATCATTATTTGAGGGGTGGAGAGTTGCAGAATTGTGTTTAGAAGATCAATCCTACATAAAGTATCTTGCAAAAGCACTGTTTTTTTCATATTTTATACTTCAGCTTGTATTACCATTAAATTACATTGCTTATAGATGAAGTGCCTTATGATGAAAAATAAATGTCCTGTGTATATGTCAATGATACCAAAATATTGCACAATGTTCTCTCATTAATCCTTATTATTGCATAGAAACATTACTTTCACCTCCATTTTTCTGTTTATCTCTGACCTACTACTTCTCTCTAAGCATTTCATGTCTCTGTTTCTTTTATATTCTAGTTTTATTCAAAATAGATTTTTTAAAAAGTTCAATATGTTTTTTAATCTTTTATCTTTAATGCATATTATTAAATATATCTTAAAATGCAGTAGTTGTCAGGAAATCATTTTCCTGTTGGCTTTAAAATTTAACAAAAAATAAACTTGAAAGTCATCTGTCAAGATCGATACATATTTGGATTTTTATAATAAACATATAATTATTTTATTTTGATTAAATATGGACTTTACTACTTGTTCCAGATTAACCGTGATTTCACAGTGTTGTGAAGGAAGACATACAAGGCCTAAATTTATCTAGAAAATGATGATAATGGTCTCTAACCCTCCATGTTCTAATTGTATGAAATAATAAGAAATTTTAGTTATGAAGACAGTTGTAGTATAACTGGCTTAAGTTTCTTAAGCCATAGTAAGAATAATTCTATTGGACCATTCTCATGTTAGAGTCTATTGATTTTTTGTCTTTCCCATTACCATTTTCACATCAAAATTCAGAGCCAGAACAAGCTGTTAATGCAAAAACAATGTTTTTTCTTACAGTACATTTCCAGTAGGAGGTTCCATGAGAGCAACTGGTTTTTCAATAGAGGACTGTACTTTGCCATCACAGACAATGAAGATAGAAAGTCTACTGAGTTCTTGCAAAATGCTGAATTCAACATTGCCTATAGGGAAAGGACCAATCATGGCTTCCTAAGAGGCCAACATATTGCACAGGCATGGTCTGATTCTAGAAAACCATGTAACAAAAAACAAACTTTATGGACTTTCAGTCCTTATGTCTCTCAATCATCGCATTCTCTATAAAATGAAGTTGGAAATACATTGCAATCTACATTCATTTGGTGATGCTAATATAATGTATTGGAAATAAGAGAAAATATTTATTGTGTTTAACTTTATTAAAATCTCTTTTTAGCTTTCATTCCTGGACTAAAGAAAGGTACAGTAAAAATCAACACAAATCATAACCATGGTGCATGTTCCATCTTAAAATGAATTGCTGATTTGTGCTTGTTTTAAGAAATTTTTTCCCATTTTGCTTCTCATCAACCATCGCAATTTGAACTGTTTGCTTTGAACACATTTTGAATATGTTTAAAATGAACTAATATATAAAAAGGACATTCAGTCAGTTGAATACCTACCTGGATGCTTTTTCTAAATTGTGTGTCATTGATCTTTAGATAGCAAAATTAATATGACTCTACAATCATTTATTTGGCTTACAGTAGTTGTTTTCAAATTACTTATGAATTTAATTTTCCATTTTTTTCCTCTGACAGTGTAAGCATTTTCAACATTTTGTCTGAGGAGACATTAAAGATATAATTGTACTTTTCTGTACTTTTATTTCAATTTGTTCTATAAATCATATATGCTACATAAATTTCTAACAAAATAATCCAAGTTTACATTCTTTAAAAAATAATATGTAAGATGAATTTTCTTTGTCAAATTACAATGTATGTACTACACGTGAATATACTATGTTAAGGATGATAGACAACAAATTTCTTTTTCTATAAGTAATCGGTTAAAATGTATAATTTTCTTTGTGCTGGTAAAATTTTAAAATGTTACAGAATATTTTAATTTTCAAAACATATTTGGACTCATTGTGTATATGCACACATTTCTTTATTGTCCACTTTATACTTGGGGATGGCTCTGTCATATTGCTTCATTGCTATTCATAACAATGATTTATTTCATTTCATACATTTTTATTTTAAACTGTAATTTATAATCCATTGAAATTTTGATGAAATAGAAATAGCGCTTAAAGAATAATTTTTTCTGCAATTAGCCATAAATCTAAATTGTTATATAAAGAAGAATCTCAGCTTTAATCTTTAATTTTGACACATCAGCAATACTAGCAGCATATACTTTATTATTTTTCGTGTTTTAAATGTTGTTATATGTTACTTCAGACTTTTTACATTGCATTGGAGTAGTTATCTTGTGATCTTATATAATCAGTTCTAATATCCATGATACATTTTTTGCCATCATCTAAATAATGGAATTTCAAGTTGAATGGTTTATCCCCCTTGAAAGTCTTGAGTATTCAACTTTTACCTGGGTAATTTAGGTAAAAGTGGATGCATTGCATGTACTTTTCATTTTATCTCTTCCCTTCTTGTTGGTTTTTAGGTATCCCCTGATACGATTCAGGAATTACAAATATCCAATAGTTGTGGGTACTCATTTGTGCTTGTGATACAAAGTTAAGGTGTTTTGATCGTAACTATTCCGAAGTATAGTGGAAAGAGTATTTGAATGTGAGTCATGATATCTCGAGTTCTGATGACAGTCCTATACCTGACTATATGTATATACTTAGCCAAGTCATTTAAACTCATAAACTCGCCACTTTCTTTGTTTTCCTCATTTAAAAATTGCAATAATTGTACATCTCTGAAGCATAATATAACAATAACAATAACAAAACCCAACAATAGCTAGTATTTGAGTGTGTATTATGTTCTAGACACTGTTCTAATAATTAATTTGCAAGATTTTTAATACTTATAACACTTCTCTGTGTAGGTTCTATTATTATTCCCCTTTTATCGGTGGTGGAAACTGAGGCAAATAAAAGTTAAATAATATAGGAATTCATTTGATAAACTCTAAAGCACTATGCCTTTGTTAGACATTACCATTCCTTAGATTATTGAAACCTTCATTAGAATACCATTGAGTAAGGATAATTACAATTAGACTCATACTTGAAATTTTTCTCTTATTAAATAATATTTATTTAATATATTCATAATACAGTTGGGATCTGACCCTAAACTACACTGAAAGACCATATTACCTTTTATTACATTTTATGAGAATGTTCATATCACATTTTGTATATCCACTTTCCATTACCAGCTCATTTGAGTATACTTTCTATTATTTACCTCACATAGTATACATCCCTGGGCATATTTCTCATAATTAAATGTTACAGCATAAGAGGAAAAAGCCCTCTGTTACTCTAATCATAAATTTATGAAACTAGGATCATTTCATTCAGTCAACTTTTCTATTAAGGGCTGACTGATTTCCAGGGATGACATTTTCCAAAATACATAGGCATTTCCTCTCATGATAAATTAGATATATGCAGACAAGTACTTATTAGTAAGAGAATTATTTCTACTTCTGGAGATGCTCTACTTGTCCTCAAAAAAGAAATTGCAAATACATACTTGTAGATCCATTCAGGTGAAATTCTTTTGTACCTACTCCTGAGGAAAATACACATTGATAAATTAATACTTTTCATTGTTTGCAAATGCACTTCCTTCTTTTTTGAACATGTTTTAATATTAATATAAGAGCAGAAGTCTCAGCTACATCAATTACATTTTCTGCTGTCATTGAAGTCTAGGGTTTGTAAGCAGTAGAATGTCAACTGGTTTGTCTACCTGTAGTCATTTGTCAGTTGTCTATAAAAATGCTTCAGTCATCCAAGCTGTCTTTCAACACATGCTTACAGTGTTTTATCAGACAACATTTACCCTTTTGGCCCTTAATTAATAACATTCAAGGGTACATTCTTGAGCTGGGCTTCCATATTTCTTGTTAGTATTCAAAGATTAGCTGTAATAATTTAGGAATTCATTACTTTAGACTCGAAATGTTGAATATGAGCCAGAGATAATTATTTAGGGACAAGGATGTGAGGGAAATTAGGTTAAGGTGGAAGTTATCTAGGAGAGACTGGGAAAATGGGTTCTGTCTCAGCCAAATGAATCACCTCACCTATCTTAATGTGTCTACTTAGTTAATAAGAGTTTGTGAACATAAAACATAATTCATCCTTATTCATGAGAGATGTGGAATTTTTCTTATGTCAATTAGTGAGAAAAGTAATGTCTTCTCACAGGATATATTTTTTTCATGGCCAGGAGTTAATGAAAATGCATGTGTTTAGTTACCAAGTGACAAATTTATAGCACAGGGCACAATATTAATCCCTTCATGCTAATTTAATATCTCCCTAAATTCTCAGACCAAAGGATTAAATCAACATGAGGTTTTGTTAGTTTTCTTTTAGATTACTAATAGACTCTAACATGTCATAGAAAAATATTTGTGAAAGGGATTGTCTTACGAAGCATTATCATTTGGATATTTTAGCATCTAAAATTGTCTTCTTCAGGTAACATGAGACATTTATTTTGCCATGTTCATTATATATTATACGATGGCACATGGAGCTAGAAAAAAATGTGCCTTACAATAAAATTGTATTGCTTTTTAATGTTTTCTTCACAATGAAGGAAAAAATAAGCAAAATTGATATTATTTATCATGAAAAAATAGACTGTAAGAGTAAAATCAGTATGTTTTTGAGGCAAAGCAGTGTTGTTAGAGTTAGAAAATGGCTATACTATTGCAGTGTTGCCATTCTGTTACGAAATTTTTGTATATTAATAGCTTTGAAACAATATATAATCTGTGAAAAGAAAATGCATTCTTTAAACTTCATTTTCTAGGTTTACATTATTTATCTTTTTTTTTAAATGCATGTAGGTGAAATAAATGGCATTGCTAAGTGACATATTACTCAACTACTTATTAGCAAAATGTGGCTCAAATGTTTAAATGAGTCATAAACATTATGAAAGTTCCAAATACTTATTTTTGCTATAGCTAATTAGAATGGTAATCCTCATTTCATAAAGCATAACTTTTAAATACATATTTTTTAATTATTATAGGTACATAATTGTATATCTTTATAGGGTACATGGGGTGTTTGATACAGGCATACAATGTGAATTAATCAAATCAGAGAAATTGGGATATCCATTATCTCAGGTATTTAACATTTTTTTTGTGTGTGTGTTAGGAACATTCCAGTTCCATTCTTTGGGTTATTTTAAATTTACCCTAACTTGTTGATTATAGTCACTTTGTTGAGCTATCAAATATTGTTCATTCTATCTAACTATATTTTTGTATCCACGTAAGATCTTCACATTATCCCCCCTCCCCACTACACTTCCTACCCTCTGGCAACCTTCAATCTACTCTCTGTCTACATAAGATGAATTGTTCTTAATATTCAGCTCCCACATATGAATGAGAATATGCAAGATTTGTCTTTCTGTGCTTGGCTTATTTCACTTAACATAATGTTCCATATTTTCACGCGTTATTGCAAACGGCAGGATTCCATTCTTTTTGTGGCTATATAATATTCCATTGTGTATATGTACCACAATTTCTTTACGCATTCATCCACTGATGGAAACTTAGGTTGATTTC
Organism: Avahi laniger; assembly: GCA_963575035.1. NCBI lineage: Eukaryota > Metazoa > Chordata > Mammalia > Primates > Indriidae > Avahi > Avahi laniger. The sequence continues at coordinate 3,096 of CAUYSK010054804.1, read as the reverse complement.
ATATCTTGGTTAGTGTGAATAGTGCTGCAATAAAAATGTCCTGAGTCATGTCCCCACGTTTTTCCTTTACTAGTTTCATAGTTTCAGGTCTTAGATTTAAATCTTTAATATACTTTGATTTGATTTTTGTTTATGTTGAGAGATAAGGGTCTAGTCTCATTATTCTGCATATGGATATCAAGTTTTCCCAACACCATTTATGGAAGAGACTGTTCTTTCCCCACTGTATATTCTTGGCACTTTTATTGAAGATAAGTTCACCATAGATGTGTGGGTTTATTTCTGGGTTCTCTATTCTGTTCCATTGGTCTATGTGTCTGTTTTCATGCCAGTACCATGCTGTTTTTTAACTAAGGCTTTCCAGTATTATTTGAAATCAGGTTATGTGATTCTTCTAGTTTTGTTCTTTTGTTCAGGAAGACTTTGGTTATTCTGGATCTTTTGTGGTTCCATATAAATTTTAGAATTATTTTTTCTGTTTTTGTGAAGAATGTCATTGGTATTTTTATGGGGATTGCATTGAATCTTTAGATGGCTTTGAGTAATATGTACATTTTAACAATATTATTTCTTCCAATCCATGAGCATAGCATCTCTTTTCTTTTTTTATATTCTCTTCAATTTTTTCATCAGTGTTTTTCAGTTTTCATTATAGAAATCTTTCACTTCTTTGGTTAATTAATTTTATTTTATTTGTAGCTATCATAAATGGGATTACTTTCTTGGTTTCTTTTTCAGATTGTTTACTGTTGGCATATAGAAATGCTACTGTTTTTTTATATTGATTTTGTATCCTGCAACTTTACGAATTTGTTTATCAGTTCTCATAGTTTTGGGGGGATCTTTAGGTTTCGCTAGATACAAGATCATATTGTCTGCAAACAAGGATAATTTGTCTTCTTCCCTTCCAATTTTGATGTCTTTTATTTTTCTTTTTCTCGTCTGATTTCTCTAGGTAGAATTTCCAGCACTATGTTGAATAATAGTGATGAAAGTGGGCATCCTTGTCTTGTTCCGGATCTTAGAGGCAAGGGTTTTAGTTTTTCCTCATACAGTAGGATACTAGCTGTGGGTCTCTCATGTATGACTTTTATCATGTGGAGATAAGTCCCTTCTATACCCAGTTTTTTGAGAATTTTTATCATGAAGGGATGTTGAATTTTATTTAATACTTTTTCTGCATCAATTGAAATGATCATGTGTTTTTTGTCTTTCATTCTGTTGATATGATGTATCACATTGATTGATCTGTGTGTATTGAACCATTCTTGTATCCCTGATTTGAATCCCACTTGATCATGAAGAATAATCTTTTCAATGTGCTATTGAATTCAGTTTTCTAGTATTTTGCTGAGGATTTTTGCATCCATGTTCATCAGAGATATTGGCATATAGTTTTTTTTTTTTATTGTGTCTTTGTCAGATTTTGGGATCAGGGTAATACAGGCCTCCAAAATGATTTTGGGAGTATCCCTTACTTCTCAGTGTTTTGGAATATTTTAAGTAGTATTGGTATTAGCTCCTCTTTGAATGATCAATAGAATTCAGCAGTGAAGGCATTGGGTCCTGGGCTTTTCTTTGATGGGAGAATTATTACTGCTTCTATCTTGTTGCTTGTTACTGGTTTATTCAGATTTTGGATTTCTTCCTAATTCAATCTTGGTAGGTTGTATGTGTCCAGGAATTTATCCATTTCTTGTAGGTTTTCCCATTTATTGACATGTAGCTGTTCATAGTAGACTCTAATGATCCTTTGGATTACTGAAATATCAGTTGTAATGTTTCTTTTTTCTTTTTTTTGAGACAGAGTCTCACTCTGTTGCCCAGGCTAGAGTGCTGTGGCATCAGCCTAGCTCACAGCAAGCTCAAACTCCTGGGCTCAAGCAATCCTTCTGCCTCAGCCTACCAAGTAGCTGGGACTACAGGCATGCACCACCAGGCCCAGCTAATTTTTTCTATATATTTTTGGTTGTCCAGCTTATTTCTTTCTATTTTTTTTTAGTAGAGATGGGGTTTCACTCTTGCTCAGGCTGGCATTGAACTCCTGAGCTCAAACGATCCTCCTGCTTTGGTCTCCCAGTGTGCTAGGATTTATTTCTTTTTTCATCTCTGATTTTATTTATTTGGATCTTCTTTTTTTCTTAGTCTGGCTAAAGTTGCGTCTATTTTGTTTATATTTTCAAAAAAAAAACCACAAGTTTTTGTTTTGTTAATCTTTTTATTGCTTTTTGGTCTCAATTTAATTTATTTCTGCTCTAATCATTATTATTTCTTTCCTTCTGCTAATTTTGGCTTTGGTTTGCCCTTGTTTATCTAGTTCTTTGAGATGAATCATTAGGTTATTTATTTGACCCTTTTCTGCTTTTTTGATGTAAGTACCTATTGCTATAACCTTTTCTCTTATTACTGCTTTTGCTGTATCCCATATATTTCAATAGGTTGTGTTTTCATTTTCACTTGTTTCGAGAAATTTTCTAATTTCCTTCTTCATCTTTTCATTGATCCATTGGTCATTCAGGAGCATATATTGTTTAATATCCACCTGTTTGTATACTTTCCGATGTTCCTCTTGTTATTGATTTCTAGTTTTATTTCATTGTGGTCAGAGAAAATACTTGGTATGATTTCAATTTTTTTTTTTATTATTTCAGCATAATATGAGGGTACAGATGTTTAGGTTACGTATGTTGCCCCTGCCCCCCCTCCTCCCCTCAGTCCAGGTTTCAAATATGTCCATCCTATTGCCTGGTGCACATTGCACTCTTTGTGTACACATATACCCGTCTCCTCCTCCCTCCTCCCCCCTCCCCCCTGCCCAATATCTAATAGATGCAATTCTTATATATGAACTTATGTGTTGATCCGTTAATACCAATTTGATGGTGAGTACATGTGGTGCTTATTTTTCCATTCTTGGGATACCTCACTTAGTAGAATGTGTTCCAGCCCTTTCCTGGAGTATATAAGAGGTGCTATGTCACCATTGTTTCTTAAAGCTGAATAGTACTCCATGGTATACATATACCACAGTTTATTAATCCACTCATGTATTGATGGACACTTGGGTTGTTTCCACATCTTTGCAATTGTGAATTG
>CAUYSK010054803.1:0-26836 GCA_963575035.1 Avahi laniger | reverse complement strand
TGGTCCCGTAGTAATTTTTAGGGCTTTTTTTTCAAAATTCCCCCGTTACCACTGAACTATTTGCATAATTATTTTTCCTTGGCTCTACCTTTCCCCCACCCCCAACCCCACCCCCCGCCCCCCCCCCCCCCCCCCGTTGATCTACAAGCTCCCAGAGAGACAGGACTACGCTATTTCACATCTGTATTTCCAGTACCCAGCATAGTGCACAAAGTGAATAAATGGAAGGATGATGGATGAATAAATAATGGAGGCTGACCAGAGACAGAAGCGTGGCTGCTTTTTTGTGCCAAGGGGATATTTAAAGCTAAGGAAATGGATGAGAGCTCAGAAAAAAGTAGAAGCCTAAGAGAACAGGGGGGCAAAAGTTATGTACTTCCTTTTCAAATGCAGCATTGATAAAACATTCTCAGTATGTCTTTGTAAACATATATCCATATGGACCAGATTTGGAAAGGGACATTTTAAAAGTAAAAATAATTGTGTTGAAATGATGTGGTTGTGGGTGATTTTTTTTTTGAAGGCAACAGTTGTTACACTGTCTTTTTGATAAATTTTTTTCTACAGACACAGACTCAGAAACCTGAGAGAACATTGCCCACGATCATTCCATGAGGAGAAAAAAAACACGCTAGAGGTAGTAGTATTTTGAATATGTGTGTGGCTAATGTTAAACAGCGGAAAGAAACGGGAGTAAGGGGCCAGTTGTGAAATAAAAGTCACACCCTGCTATGAAAACCTATTGTTACTGTAGCAAACCTTGCTAGTTGCCAACTGGCCACATCAGTCACTCCAGAATGCACAAACTAATTATCAAAAAGTTTCTCTTCCTTTGAGGTGTGCTCTTTTCAATCTTCAAAAAGGGTTTCTCAACCTTCTTTTCTGTGAGTTATGGTGCTGCCACCTGCAGGTAAGAACTGGTCATTGCCCTGGAATTTACTGACCTTGAAGGCCACAAACCTGGCCTGACAGCTGACCCCTTCTCTTGGGAGCTGGCTCAGGAGCATCCTAGAGCCCATGTTTATTTTCTTTATTTCTTTTTCCTTTCTTTTTCTTTTTTTAGAGACAGGGTCTTGCTCTGTCTACCAACAGACTGCAGGCTGGAGTGCAGTGGTGTGATTACAGCTCACTGCAGCCTCAAACTCCTAGGCTCAAGCAATTCTCCTTCCTCAGCCTCTGGAGTAGCTGGAACTCCAGGCACATGACACCATGCTTGGCTAATTTTTTAATTTTTTATGGAGACAGGGTCTCACTATGTTGCTCAGGCTGGTCCCAAACTTCTGGTCTCAAGTGACCTCCTGCCCCGGCCTCCCAAGATGCTGGGATTTCAAGCCCATATTTCTAAGCTTCTCTTTAGTGGGAAAGACCCAGACATCCAGTGACAGCCTAGACAGCCTAAACTTGGACATTTGAAATTCTGCTCCCACTTGCCCAATTGATCTGGGAAGTTCTCACGTAGCATTTCCTTGGCTTAAGTTGTGAACAAAGGCTGCATACTCCTCTCAGGCTTTGAGGGTTTCCTCTGAGGCTGAGCTTACCCATGAAGCAACAAGTCCTGTGACTTGCCCTCCTCAACATCCTGGCCCCATTTCTGTCACCTGACCTGGTCCACACCACCATCCTTCCCGGGTAGCTTCTCCAGCCTGCTAACTGATCATCCTGGCCCTCTCCAAGGCATTACCTCCACTGCGGCCAGAGTGGGCTTTGTAAAACACAAATAGAAGAAGAGGGGTGGCAGATAAGGTTCAAAACTCTCAGCATGCTCCAGTCGGCCTCTGTGGCTGGCCCTTGATGACAACACGCTCAATTCTTGTCCACCTCCCTTTGTCCCCACTCTTTTAAACTATTTACAGTTTCCTGAATACTCTATAACTCATTTGAGCCTAAGAAAGCAGTATGTACAAAACCTGGGAGGTAAGAGAGTTGTAGAGTATTTTTGTACATACTGCCCTTTGGGCTCAGATACTTCTTTCCCTGCCTTCTCCATCTTCACCTGGCTCCTGTCTGTCCTTCAACACTCAACTCAGGTGCCACCTCCTCCAGGAAGCCTCCACAGATGATCTGGTCCCTCCAATGTGTTCTCGTAGCATCCTCGGCACACTCTATCATTGCTCTTTTCATAGGAGTATATTTGAGGTTATGGCTGAATTTTATCCCCACCCTCGAAATTCGTATGTTGAAACTCAAACCCCCAGCTTCTCAGAATGTGACTCTATTTGGAGATAGGACCTTTAAAGGGGTGATTAGGTTAAAAAAACGCTGTTAAGGTGAGTCCTAATTTAATCTGACTGGTGTCCTCTCAATAAGAGGATATTTGTACACAGAGAGAGACGTGCACACAGAGGAAAGGCCATATGAAGGCACAGCCAGAGGGAGGCCATCCCATCTCCCAACCAGAAACGAATCCCAGAAGAAACCAAACCTGCTGACACCTTGATCTCTGACTTCCAGCCTCCAGAACTGTGAGAAAAAATTCTGTTGTTTAAGAAGAAAGATTGTGGGTTTTGCTGTGGCAGCCCTAGGAAACTAACATCTACTCACTTTTCCTTCTCCACTTTAGACTGTGAGCTCCTCCAGGGCAGGGACCACATCTTGTTTTTCTTGGCTTCCCACACCTGGCCTGGCAAGAGCACAGCCCAGGAATCACCAAATGACTCGCTGGTGTAAGGCAAGGCAGGAGGATGGATGGAACATGAATGAAAGGTGAATAGAAAAGTGGGAAAGAGAGAGTAGATGAAAAAGGCACAGAGAAGAATGGAGGAAGGAGGAGGATAAAGAGGAAGGAGAGAGAAAAGAAGATGTGAGAGGTATTTATGACAACACAGAGAGCTGGAGCTCCTTACTTTTCTCAGTCGCCACTGCAAGTCACTAATGTCAAAGTATCTTACCTTTTCCTAAAATACTGATCAGTGTCCATTTTTCTTATACAATGACAGTTACAGTAAAGTAACCAACTACAATTTTGTAATTTCTTTCTTAACTATCTCCTTCTTTCCACTCCCTCATTCCTCACTTTTTCGTTCTCTTTGATCATTCTCAGAGTCAGTTTTATCACTCATTCATTTCTTTTTATTAATAGTATTCATTTATTCAACTAATTGTTAGTGAGCATCAACACTGTGTGCAAGGTTTGGAATTGGAATGGTGATAGAGAGACACAAAGGTGAATTTTTAACTAGGCAGTGTCCCCAGGAACTTTGCAAACTAACAGTGGCTATAAAGCCTGACCCCAGAGAGTGTCATACAGCATGACAGGTGCTGAAGGAGTACTGGGACTCGGAGTGAAGAGAGTCTAGGAGACAGAGATGACTTGGGGTTAGGGAATCCAAGAAGGCTTCATGGAGGAGATGGTGTCTGAGTTGTCCTGAAGAAGAGTTAGCATTCCAATAGGTAGGGCCAGGCTGAAGCCCCTCTAGATGAAATAGCAAGTTTTTGTGACAGAGAAAAGGGTCAACAATTCTGAAATGCAGCAGTTCTCAAAATTTTAAATATATAATAGACTCACCTGGGGACCTGTTAAAAATGCAAGTTCCAGGATCCCAGAGATATTCAACTCATTAGGACTAAAAAGCACCCAGAAATACGAATTTTAAATAAACAGCTGTAGGTTATTCTCAAGCTGGTCATCTTTAAAGCAGTCTTTAGGAGGCAAGGCTTGCAGAATTATTGAGTCTTAAAGATTCTGGTATCCTCCCAATGTGTCCTCGCTTACCAGAATCAGAATATTAATTGCCATGGGCTGGAGAGAGCTTGGGGACTGCCCTCCCTTGGGATCTCATGTTGCCTGTATCTGAGAAATGCCAGTAAAACATGTTGGTGTGGTCAGAGTCTGGGTGGGTGGTGATTCTCAGTGATTAAGTGTAAATAAATAAAAAACAAAATAAAAGCCCAGATAAGCAAATGGACTTTGGTCCTGACAGCTCCCTATGGTGATGCCAGGGCCAAGTTCAGAGGAGGCTGGTCCTTCTCTATTCCTCCTGTTTCGGTTTCCACATCTCTCTTTCCTTAGGACATATTCTGCTCATTAAGGAGATGAAGGAATTCCATTTTGGCCATGGGCTAAAAGGCAAGTAATACATCCAAAGGGTGGGAAAAGTTCCTGTGTTCCCATGCATATGAGAAAGAAGCATTAGCAACTTAATACCAGAAAGTTTCTCCGGTGTTGGTTTTAATATATACATTTTTTAATTTAAAAATATTTCTGTAGCCAGGCATGGTGGCTTGTGCCTAGCTACTTGGGAGACTGAGACAGGAGGATTGCTTTACCCCAGGAGTTCAAGGCTGTAATGATTGTGCCTGTAAACAGCCACTACACTCCAGCCTGGGCAACTTAGTGAGATCCCATTTCTAAAAAAAATGAAAAATAAGTAAAATATAAAAATATTTCATGAACAAATAAAGATTGTATATATTCAAGGTACACATTGTGATGATTTGCTATACATCTACATTGTGTAATGATTATCACAATCAAATTATAATAACTAACACATCCATCACCACCCATGCTGTACATTAAATCTCTAGAACTTGTTCATTTTTTTAAAATAATAAATTATTCTACATATGAGATTCTCCCTTTTCTTCTCCTTAACATCTCCCACTTTAAAAAACTCATATGAGTCTCTGATGTCCTTTTGTTTTTTATTTTTTACAAACCGAGTTTTTTTTTTTTTTTGAGGCAGAGTCTCGCTCTGTTGCCCAGGCTAGAGTGCCATGGCATCAGCCTAGCTCACAGCAACCTAAAACTCCTGGGCTCAAGCGATCCTTCTGCCTCAGCCTCCCAAGTAGCTGGGACTACAGGCATGTGCCACCATGCCTGGCTAATTTTTTCTGTATATTTTTAGTTGTCTGGCTAATTTCTTTCTATTTTTGATAGAGACGGGGGTCTTGCTCTTGCTCAGGCTGGTCTCGAACTCCTGACCTCAAGCAATCTACCCACCTCTGCCTCCCAAAGTGCTAGGATTACAGGCGTGAGCCACCACGGCCAGCCTATAAACTGAGTTTTAATTAGACAGTATCACATAAACCCATTCTCCCATGAAAGATGAAAATATATTTAAGAAGAGCTAACAGGTGTTGAGCAGTTACTGGGGCCAGGAAAAGTCTAAGGGCTTTATAGACATTATTTCAGTTGGTCCCCACAACAAATATACAGTACTGTGGGTATTGTGACGTATGCCTGTTTTATGGATGAAGAAATTGTTTCCACAGGAGGGGGCAGTCAACTTTGTCCGATGCTACTAAAAAGGACATGTAAGATAAGGACTGAGAATCAATGATTGAATCTGGCGGGATGGGGATTGTTGGAGATAGTGACAAGGACAGTCTATAGCATGGCGGATGAGCGTCGGACAGAAGGGGTCAAGGAGAGCCTGGGGAAAAGAGAGACCATGAGAGGTGAGGGAGTGCACACAGTGCGGATGGGCAGCTCTTTTTCAGAGTTTTGCTATAAAGCAGAGCAGAGCAGGGCCCACCCTTGGAGGGTTCCAAGGAAGTTATTCTAAATATGGGACATATTACAGCATGTTTTGTACGCTGAAGGGAATTATCTGGAAGAGAGGGGAAACTTTTGGATACTGGAGAGAGAAGGGAAATGAGGAGCAAAGTCCTTCCACTTCCACTTCCGTGGACAAGAAGCAGCATCTCTGAGAACAGATACAGGTTGGTGGGTGGCAGTGGTGGCGGGAAGCCGTGGTCTTTTGTTCTGACGCTTCTATTCTGTCAACTGAATGGGTGACAGCAACACCTGTGGTGGGCAGACAGGGAACGTGTGTAGGTTTGAGGACACCTGAAGGCTTGAAAATGTCCTTTTGGACAGTGGAGGATCAACAGATTCAGGAGACACTGTGGGCAGCACTAAGGTCCAACTCAAATCTGTGGTTGGAAATTTGAAAAAGGCCACTCAGTCTAGTTGAATGTGTTTTTAACTTCATTGGAGACAGAGCAGGGGCAGAGCCTGGTTTAACCAAGTTGAGGTTTTGCCAGGCCAAAGGAAGGAGGGCCAAGGGTGTTGATAGTGTGTGTACGAAAGGCAATAGGTACAGCCTTGGAGCATGGAATCCAAGAAAAGAAGAGAAAAAGAAAGAAAGAAAAGGCTCAAGCCTGTAATCCTAGCACTTTGGAAGGCTGAGGAGGGAGGATCACTTGAGGTCAGGAGTTCAAGACTAGCCTGAGCAACATAGCAAGACCCCATCTCTACAAAAAATAGAAAAATTAGCCAGCTGTGGTGGTGTGCACCTGTAGTCCCAGCTACTCTGGAGACTGAGGTAGCTACGAGGATCACTGGAGCCCAAGATGGATGTTTCAGTGAGATATGATGACACCACTGCACTCTAGCCTGGGTATCAGAGTGAAACTCTGTCTTTAAATAAAAAAAAAAAGGAAAGGGAAGAGTGGGGAATTAGTGTTTAATGGCTGCAGAGTTTCAGCTGGAGATGATGAAAAAGTTCTGGAGATGGATAGTACCTTCACAACAAGGTGAAGGTACTTAATGTTGTTGAATTGTACACTTAAAAATGATTTAAATGATAAATTCTATGTTATATACATATTTTACTACAATAAGAAAATCTTAAAAAATATTGAATACTTTAAAAAATTGATATCTTGCCCCATCCTAGTTAAATCAGAACCTAGACATCAGTATTTTAGTAGACTGTGGAATTGCTGAACGAGTACATTTATTTCACTCATTCATTCAAGAGACACACACTGAATGCGCATTATGAGCCAGGCGCCATCCTAGGCACCAGGGATGCCTGGATGAATTTAAAAAAACAGGTTCCTGCCCTCTTGGAGCTTACAATTCTGTGGTGAAAGGTGGACAAAAAGGCAGTAAACAAAGAAATATTTAACTACAAATTCAGAAACCTGTTTTAACCAGCTAAGTGAGCTTGAACTAAGAAGGTGGAGATGGATGGAGGAGCAGTGGGGATGGATGGACTTGAGATATTACTGTAGGGAGAAATCACAGGTCTCAGGGACGGAGCACCAGGCAGGAACATCTGGCTGCATGTTGCTGATGGATCGGAAGTAAGAGGTTGGTGAGAGCGAGAAATAAAGGATGACTCCCAGGTTTCCAGCTTGAGCTCTGGAGGACCAATGGGAGAGACACACTGGCTGACGATGACAAGTAGGGCTGACAACATGAGCAAATTGAAGTTATTCCACTTGCTAATTAAAACCATGAAGTACGCTTCCATGTATAACACAAAACCACCGAATACATTTGGATGCACCCAACTCCCAGCCTTAGCAGTGATTGTCCAGAGTTCTGCAGGAGTCACTTGTCCACCAGGGGCATAAGGATACCAGGATTTAATGTAAGAGAGATGATTCCAGGGCTCGCCTTTCTGCTAAGTGACTGAATGATCTTTGACATGTCCTGTCACTTGTTTGTGACTTAATTTCCCTATCTGGAAAAGTGGGGTTCATAATATATCTCAAAACAGAGCTGTCTAGAAAATGAAATAAAGATAATGCATATTAAAAGGTTATAAAATGTTTCTTAATTATAAAATGTTTAGACATTCTTGTTTCAATTTTCTCTTTCACAGTCTTTTCTTTTTTTTTTTAAATAGGGTCTCACTCTGTTGTGTGGGCTAGAGTGCAGTGGCGTCATCATAGCTCACTGCAACTTCAAACTCCTGGGCTTGAGGGATCCGCCTGCCTCAGCCTCCCGAGTAGCTGGGACTACAGGCACGCACCGTCACACCTGGATAATTTTTCTATGTTTTTGTAGAGATGGGGTCTCTCTCTTGCTCAGAGTTGGTCTCGAACTCCTGGCCCCCAACAATCCTACTGCATGAGCCTCCCAAAGTGCTAGGATTACAGGCATGAGCCACCTCGCTTGGCCCCTTTCATAGCCTTAACAATGCCACCTGAATCCACCATTCCCATAGCTATTAAAAATTTATCAGGCTGTATCTTTTAGCAGTTGTTTCTTGAGTATACCTACATTCCCAGTCATCCAAAAATCTCAAAACAGTTTGTGGATTACCACCATTATTTCGTAAGGCACTTCTAGAGAGGAATCATGCCACTGCCACCTGCAGCCAAGCAAATTGTACCCCAGGTAGATAAGTGACTCCTGTAGAACTGGGAACAGTTGCTGCCAAGGCTGGGAGTTTGGTGCATCAAAACATATTTGGTGGTTTTGTGTTTTACATGGAACCATTCTTCACGGTTTTAATTAGCAAGTGGAGGCCAGGGGTGGTGACTCAAACCTGTAATCCTAGTACTCTGGGAGGCAGAGGCAGGAGAATTGCTTAAGCTCAGGAGTTGGAGGTCGCTGTGAGCAAGGTTGACACCATGGCACGCTAGCCCGGGCAACAGAGCGAGACTCTGTCTCAAAACAAAACAAAACAAAAATTAGCAAGTGGAATAATTTCAACTTGCTCGTGTTGTCAGCCCTACTTGTCATCATCAGCCACAGGGTAACTAGTGAGGGAGAGAATCAAAGGGTTTCTGTTGTGACAAGGAGTCCAACATTTATTTCTAGGGCGATTCCTATATAGGCTGGAAAATTGGGCAACTCCCTTTGGTTGCCATTAGATGTCACTCTAGACAGGCAAGAGAGTCCTTGGAGGTGTCAGCAGAACTAACTAACTGTAAAGGAATGCTGTCGTTTGGCTCCAAAAATGGATTCGACCTCACTGCCGGGACTTGCCGCGCTAAGAGTGCCAGGAAACGGTTGCCAGGTCCCAGCGATGGAGCGTGGAGGAAATATCCAGTTGCACCCTATGCAATGGAAACCTCACTTCCCTGGAACCAAAACAGAATTTAGGACTGAACAAGGCTGCCCTCCCCTTTCACCCTCCCTATCACCTAAACCTTTGTTAACGACAAGTTTCTATTCTTCGCAGTTACAAAAGAACAGAAGTTTTTCCTATTTATTTAATAAACTCAAAAACCGCATTTTCTCTGCCTTCTTTCATGAAACACATCTTCCATTTCTACTAGACTATTTTTGTGTGTGTGTGTGTGTGGCCCGAGGGCAAAAAACTGTGGGACTTATTCTCTCTTCACTTTTTAAACTTTTCCAGATTTAGATAGCGCAGTGACAAGGTCTGGTGTCCTCATATCTGATGAGGACCCTCAATGTCTGAACATTCATCTTAAGAGTCAATATGAAATGGGTTGGGCCTAGTGGCTCACACCTGTAACCCTAGCACTCTGGGAGGCTGAGGTGGGAGGATCTCATCAGGTCAGGAGTTCAAGACCAGCCTCAGCAAGAGTGAGACTGCGTCTTTACTAAAAATGGAAAGAAATTAGCTGGGCCACCAAAAATAGAAAAAATTAGCTGGGCATGGTGGCGCATGCCTGTAGTCCCAGCTACTCGGGACGCTGAGGCAGGAGGATTGCTTAAGCCCAGGAGTTTGAGGTTCCTGTGAGTTAGGCCGATGCCATGGCACTCTAGCCTGGGCAACAAAGAGAGATTCTGTCTCAAAATAAAATAAAATAAAAAGAGCCAAAATGATATAATGCAGATAGTATGTTTAACTCAGATTCTAGCCCACAGTAAGCTCTTAAGAAATGTTAACTGTTATTATTATTGCATCTGGACCATGAGGCTAAGATAATTGTCAGCCAGGACCTAGAGGAACAAGACCGATTGCAAGGATGCAAGGCCACCCTCCCAAGGTGGCTGGGCAACCTAAACTAGGCTGTCACTGGGAACAACCCCTCCCTGAGCAGTCTGACCACAGGGGAAGGGGAAGCAGGGTGGCATCATGAAAACCAATAATTTTGTTGGTAACAGACATTGTTTACTGGCCGTGTTTTATATGACAATATAGCTAGGAGTTTTAATTGGCAACTGGAATGTCAACTCCATTATACCTGCCGTTAACTCTTCTTATCAGCAGTACCATTAACTTGTACTGAATACTATGTTTTAGGGCCTTGTGCTAGACAACTTGGCATAATTTCTCATCTAACTTCTCTGAGCCTCAGAGTTCTCATCCATAATAATGGTAGAGTGTGTGAGAAATAGTTGATAATGTACATTGTCTTGCTTTTTGTAGGCTCGTTTCATTTGAAAATAGAATAAGATTGCTTGCAAATCAATTCTAATGCTTTTTGCTTTTCCAATCCCTTCTCTTTTTTGGTCTAGCTGAGTGTTTTTTGAGACTTCACTCAGTCACAAAGCCCCCGGAAGCTTACTAATACCTCCTCTGTTCTGCTCTGAGCTCCAAAGAAATAAAGCATCTTGCTTCAAAGTTTTGCTGGCAGCGATTCTGGGGCTAGGAATCAACCAGTTCCTGAATCTTTGGCTCTGCTCAAGTAATCAGATCTCCATCCTCTCCCAAATTAACATGAGTGTTTGGTTTTAATGAAAACTAAATCTCTATGAGCATCCTGAGCAAAGAGCAATATAAATACCAGAACTGCCTAACAACCAGAAGGGATGTCATTACTCACTCACTCTGATATTTAGCTATGTCAGATGGGGAAAACCTTTTGCTTTATATAGCTGTGCTTATAGACACGCAGGCTGCAGATGAATCAGGCAAGGAGCTTCAAATGCATGTAGGATGCAAGGGAAGGAGAAAATAGAGCCAAAGATGCTAGGGATCCTTCCTGGCAGTCTGCACAGAGAAGATTCTTCACTAGCCTCTGACCTGGTTTTGAAACCGTGAGAGTAAAGGCCTGACCACAGATCTCTGTGTAACTGAGTTAGAATTGAATGGAAATGGAAAATGAAAGAACTTGGATGGGCTTTCATTTAGTATTAAAGGGACAAAGGCTTAATGAGTGTCTTCAAGTACAAACTGTGGTGGGAGATGACTACCACTGTTTTTCCTTATGTATTAGATGAAAACAGACAAATTCCAGCTTAGTGAATTCAGGTTAGGTCCAGGTGGGATCTTTTTGACATAAGAGTTAAATACTGGAATGTATTACTGAGGTTGCAGGACCTCTTTCAGTTGGAGTGATTAAATACCTGTTTGTTTGGCAGAAGATTGGAGGCAAGGGAGTGAACTCTCTTAGCTCTCTAAATATATATACTTACCCTATTAACGGTGTGGCAACAAATATCCCTGTTTATCCAATAAACAGGTGTGCCTTAGGATTTAAGCACATTTAAATTTATCAAGTCAATCCTAGATAAATATAAGATCTGTGCATTTCACAGAACAGGAACTGGACTCCAGCAGCCAGGGCTAGAATGACAGAAGGGATCCTCGCTCTTTCTGTATGGCCTCTGATCATTGTCTCTTCCAACCTGTCCTTTGGACCCTCTAGCAGCTGAAGGCAAAGCTATGTGACCCCAAGTATCTTTGTCCAGGAGGAAAGAAAAGAAACTAAACCCTAGGGGAATGTCGGCAATGTGGGCTTGGCAAACGGGGAATGCTGGGAATGAGACCACAGTCCAGGGTTCAGATCTCACAGCTTGCCTCGCCCAGCCCTTCAGGAAAGATGAAGCGGTGGCTCCCTGAGAGGGGCTCTCAGCTTTGGAACTGTGAATCCTGCTTCTGAATCATATTGCTGTTCTAAGCCCTTGTGTCTTATTATAGCTAGAAACACTTCATCCAGTCTGGCTCAGGCTGCAGAGAACTAAACATGTTGTCAAAATACTCCTTAAACTTGGGGTCCAACAAGACCGCACAGGCAGCTGTCTTTATTATCAAACTGTTCTGTCTAATGCTTACCAAAGCATTTGCAGCATTGCTCCCATCACGGTGCTTTTCAAAATGAATTTCCCTCAGAAGTAGTTTTTTAAATTATTGTGAATTTCTGGAAGGACAGTCAGGAAACTTGCAATATTAGTTACCTCGGGAGAAGGGACCTAGGAGGTAAGGGACAGGGGTGGAAAGGAGACGTGTTTTTCACTGTATACCTCTTTATATCTTTTGACTTATTTACATGCATCAATTACCTATTCCAAAATAAATACAATTTTTAAACATAAAGTTTTAAAATTCTGTGTAGAATTTAACTTAGCTCTTTCTTTTCCAAGTCAGGTTTATTTTCCTTTCTTTTTCAGCTCCCAGTTTCACTAACAATCACAGCGACCACATCTACCTTTTGCTGACCACTTATATACTAGGCACTTTGCTCCACATCTTCCATTCATGATCTCTTTTAACAAGCCAACGAGAAGATTCTGTGATTATCCACATTCTACAGATGAGGCAACTGAGGCTTAGGGAGAGGTCTTTTAGCCAGTAAATGTCAGATCTAGGATTTACATTTGGGTCCGTCTGACTAGCCACAGCTTACAACACCCACAACCTACTGCCTCAGTACCTATAAGAACAATGAAGTATTAAACTGCATCAAACATATTAGGAACTTTCTTACAAATTCCGTCATCAACCAAATTCCTAAAAGGCACTAAAGTAATGAAGCACATTTAATGCCTGCTCTTTGTTCGATGGCAAAGCTGGGTGTTCAGTACCTGTGCCTTTATGTGTTGGGGCACAGGTTATTTCTGCAGAATGACTGGCTAGCCAGGCTATCAAAGTATGAGGCTTCTGTTCCCCTGCAACCAAATCCTGAGTAAGGACCCTCTCACTTGGACACATTGAGCAGCATTCAAATGGAAAGTGTACCGTTTTGGTTTGAGTTCGAAGACAGCACTGGTAGACACACCAGCCCTATTTCTGGCTTAAGGGGAAAAGCTCTCAGGTTCAGAGCAAAGCTGTAAGAATCTTAGGGACCTCATGAAAGGACAAGCCCCTGTATTACTGGTAGTTTCTATGGACACAAGAAGAAAGGACAGGATGGCAATGAAAAATAACCAAGCAGCTCGCAATTTGAGACAAGGATGCAGAGGGCCAGGTGGAATAACAGCTGATGATATATCACACGCCCTCATGAAGCCCTGTCATCCAAAGATAGAAAAGGAGTTTTATAAACAGTCATTAATTACTCAAAGTTTTGTGGTGAAAATCAAGGCAGGGATCTGGTAATCATCCTTAAATAAACCTGCCTTCCTTCATGTAGCTTATTCTCGCTGTTAGGGAGGGGCTTTATAAGACTATCCTTGAGATACTTTGCAGTTCAAAAGCATCTTCACATGCTTTACCTCATTTGATCAAGTCAGGGTCCTTGTCGTGCTCTAGTGCTGGCATCCAAAAACCTCCCTCTCCACGTCCCCTTCCCCTCAAAAAGCAATCAAGTGAGGCTGCCTTTGAATACCAGTGGCAGGCAGGGTTCCATGTCTGTGGGCTGTGTCCAGGGTAGAGCATCTGGGGACATGTACTTGATTTTAAACAATGAGAGTCACGGCGATTCAGTGTCGGCACTAGAACAAGATGTAAGAGGGATTTCTCCCGCCTCCTTCCTCTTCAAAGTTCACATTCATGATGCTCTTGAAATTAACCGTGCACAGCATGAGTGTCCACCAGGGTGAGCCAGGTGGCCAAGAAGCACAGGTGATGGGAACATTCTGAGCCAGGAGACCTTGCTCTCTCCCAGTGCCCACCGGTCTCTAACCAATAAATCCCAACAGAATGCCAACCTCCACGTTATGCAGGACTGCCGTCATTCCAACGACATGACCTGGAAACTCACTCCTAATTAATAGTTAAGAATTTTAGAAAAGATCCAAGCTAAATATGTACTGTGGCTGACAGAGGCTTTCTATGAGAAAACAAACCTTCTCATAAGTGTTTTAAAAGCTTAACCTTTTTGAAACTTTCATTATTTTCCCCCAAGGAGAAAAAGTAAATTGATTTTAAATTCTCCTTAACAAGAGAATTAAATACTAAGGAAGAGGATTTTGTTGGCTAAAGTTGACCTTTTGGGGTCCACAAATTATTGTAGTATCTACAATTTTTTTTTTCATCTTCCAAGAACCAATCTTTTCCCCATTAGGAGCAATATTGTCCCCTTTGAGAATGCATTTCAAAGAGAAAATTCAAACGTTTATCTTTTAGAAACATAATTTTTCTTCCAAAATGGCCACTTATGCATCATTCCATATAGAGAAAAATTAACTGGGCATGGTGGCACATGCCTGTAGTCTCAGCTACTCAGGATGCTGAGGCAGGATTGCTTGAGCCCAGGAGTTCGAAGTTACTGTGAGCTAGGCTGATGCCACAGCACTCTAGCCCAGGCAACAGAGCAAGAGTCTGTCTCAAAAAAAAACCAAACAAAAAAAAACCCCAAAAAACCACAGCAGCAACAACAACAACAAAAATAAATTCTCCTTAACAAGAGAATTAAATACTAAGGAATAGGATTTTGTTGGCTGGAGTTGACCTTTTGGGGGCCACAAATTATTGTAGTATCTGCAATTTTTTCATCTTCCAAGAACCAATCTTTTCCCCATTAGGAGCAATATTGTCCCCTTTGAGAATGCATTTCAAAGAAGGAATTCAAACGTTTATCTTTTAGAAACATAATTTTTCTTCCAAAATGGCCACTTATGCATCATTCTTAACTTGAAAATTATAAGCTGTATCACACAACTGGCATTACAGTGCTGAACAGGAAAAAAAGATCTGTTGTGTATGTTTTCGTGTTTCAAGCTTTTTTTTTCCTCTCCCAATCAGGTAAATTTGGTCTTAATCACTTTATTTCTGTTTTAAAATCTGTGGCCCACAGATCAACATCTGTGGCCAAGTTGCCCCTCAGCAACCCTGCAATAACCTGGTTGTTTACTAAGGACAAAGAAAGCAAGGTTGTGTACTGTACCTTCAAGTTAAGCTCGGATTTTCCCTTCTAGTCTGGAAGAAGCGGAATGGCACGTTTGAATTGACCGGGATCCCTGGGGGTGTGTGCAGCAGGCATCTGCTCCTTAAATAGTGTGCCCCCTCCCCTTGCACACTCAGACGGCCATGGGAAGCCTGCCTAATCTCTCCTGCTGTGGGAAGGGTGTGATGAACGACAAGCTTGGGTTTATTTCTGGCTTCAACCCACAACCCGTTTATTGTGTGATCCTGAGTAAAATAACTTAGCCTGGTTGTCGTCCATCTCTGCCCTCTAGAACATGGATATGATGTTACTAAATCTGCAGCCCACTTCACAGGGATGTCCTAAGAGGAAGACAGGCCATTGGTAAAAAAAACCCGGTGAGGACCCAAAGGGAATGTGTGCAAACTCAAAGATTTATTACGAGAACTGCAAATAGATCTGAACTTTAGTCCAATAAACACATCCAGGAAGTTCTAAAGTTCCTTTGGTTCTAAACCGCACGCTAACCACACCCCATGATAAAAATCAAAACAAAACCAGGTAACAACCTGTGCTTGTTGGTCTTTTCTCCCAAGACAAATGGCTCAGCCGCAGGGGTGTCTCCTGCTGAGCACACGTGGACTGCTTTCCCAGGGAGGGCACCGGAGTTTATTAGCTGACACTGATCACACAGCTGGCCACTGAGCCCACCCCCTCTGCTGGGGAAGGTGGTAAAAAAGGAATAGTGACAGCTTGGACATCTGACACCACCAACCTGGCAAGGAATTATCAGAAGCTAAGCCGAGGAACCTGAAGGGGAAGTCTCAGGTGCTGCCCTCAGACAGGTCCCAAAGCAGCTCCCTCTCAAAACTTCCTGCCCTTTACCTGAGGCCCATTGGCCTTGCAGGTCCCAAAGCTAACTTCCGATCCTCTGCACATCCTGATCCTGGAAGATGTGACAAGCTCTCTTGGGAGAAGGTGCCATCATCGTGAGTTGACGCAGGCTTAATCCTAAGGGTCCAATAGGTGATATGAACATCAGGTTGGGAAAGGAACTAACGAGCTCTCAGTTGCACTTGACCCCTAAAATGACCAATTGTTTTGAATATTATAGTCCCAGGTACTGACAGCACCTCTAGACACCAATCAGTCACCTTGCAAATTCCTGCCCTTGGTCAGAAAGTCCCGGGGCAAAAAGGTGTAGGTGAGCTGATACAAACCCCCCACTCCCCTTAGAAAAGGAGCATGTGGAAGAATGATCTGCCATGAGGAATCTGCAACTGGCAACTGTTTTTCCCCTAGGGGCAGCTTTTGTCAAATCTTTTCAGAGGGAACCCCTCACCTCTCAGATTTTAGTGTACCGGAAAGTAATCAGGCTTTTGAGTCAGACAGGTTCTAACTGTGCCAAGAATCTCAACACTGATATATAAACCAAACCGATGATGGATTGATTCACTGCAGGAGGCAGCACAGCAAAACAGATACGGGCACAGTGGCTCATGCCTGTAGTCCCAGTTAATCAAGAGGCTGAGACCAGAGCATGGCTTGAGCCCAGGAGTTCGAGGTTACAGCGAGCTGTGATCATGCCACTGCACTCCAGCCTGGGTGACAGAGCAAGACCTCATCTCAAAAAAAAAAAAAAAAAAAAGTGAAAGAAGTCATTCTCAAAAAGATCATATAGGTTATGATTCCATTTATATGAAATGTCCAGAATAGATAAATCCATAAAGACAGAGAGTATATTAGTAGTTGCATGGGGCTAGGGGAAGAGGTGGGGAGGAAATGGAAGTGATTGCTAAGGGGTACAGGGTTTCATTTTGGGGTGATGAAAATGTTCTAAAATTGGTTGTGGTGAAGGTTACACAACTCTGAATATACTAAGTGCCATTGGATGGTGCTATACATTAAATGCGTGAGTTGTATGTTATGTGCATTATATCTCAATAAAGCTGTTTTTTGTTTTGTTTTGTTTTTTAAACACCCGTTCTCTGGAGCAAGACTGCCTAGCTTGAATCCTGCTCTACCACATACTAGCTGTGTGACCTGGTGGCGAGTTACTTAGATCATCTGGGTCTCAGTTTTCTCATCTTTGAAATGAAGATGCTAGTTATTATGTAAAGCACTTAAAACTTAGCGTGTGGTATATAGTGAGCCCTATGCAAGGGTTAACTATTACTGATATTATTATTATTATTACTCATATGTGTCTCCTAGGGACACCCCCTAGCTGATTTTGAGGTACTCTAGAAGCCAAATCAGAAGCATGCGTAGAAAGCATGAAGTCAGAAGCATGTGGATGATCTTGTGGGACACGCATCAGACCTCGGAAAGCCCTGCGCTCACTCGTCCATCACAGTTATATGAATGTGTGCCAGGCCCTGCTCTCGGCAGAGAAAACAGCAATGACCAAAATAGACAGAATTTCCTGCTTATGTGAAGCTAATGTCCTAGTGGAGGAAGATTGGCAATGAGCAAATAAACATAGCAGGCAGAGATTAGAACTTTGAAAAACTAAAAAATATGATGGCGACCAGTAAGCACACCAAGTCCAGAGTCAGGGGAGTCCTCTCAAAGAAGGGGACATTCTGATTATGAAAACCTCCTGGGGAAGGGCATTCTGGCTGTGGGAATAGCTCCCTCCAAGATCCTGAAGCAGGAACACACCAGGTGTGTTGGAGGAAAGGAAGGAAGGCCCGCGTGGCTGGAGAATGAGGAGCACCAAGGAGGGGAGGGGTGGGCAGTAAGGCTGGACACACGGGCAGGGCCTGCAGGCCACGTGTGACAGCCAGGCTTCAGGAGGACCCTCAGTGACCCCTGCTTCTTGTAGTTCATTCCCTGTGTGGTCCCCTCCCATATTGAACAGGGCTGACCTGTGTCCTATAGCTATACCAACCCAGTTTTAGAGAACCCCTGTGACAGCTATGTCAATGTGGTTTAGATACAGCAGGGAAGGCTTCTTTGGCCCTTTTAGATCTAGACATCATTCACTTAAACACCTTTAGAAAGACTTTTCTGTAGGATCTTCTGTTTTCATGGTTGCTGCTGGTTCCCAGCTAAACTGATTTACCTCAGGGATTCTCCCACAATCTCACCGATGTAGTTCCTTATCCAGCAGCATGGATCGAGGTGTGAAACATACCCCTCCCTCTATTTTTACTAAACCAATCACTCACGCCAGGTGTCTATATATGTAGATATCTCTGCAGAAGGGTTGGGGAGACGCAGGGATTAAGTTGTAGAAACACGAACGCATTAAATTCAATCTTTTCCCTAAAAGTCCTCTGCCATTTCCACAGTTCAGGCTCCAATTTCCCCCCACATGGCTCACACTTCCTCTCTTCTCCCTCTTCTCTTTCTCTTCCAATTTCAAATTTTTGACTCATTTTTAAATGCAGAGTATTTGGGCTCATTCTCTTACTGCTTTGATATGTTCAGACCCAGGCCCCGGGTCTCGTGTTTCCTTAAAACATTTACCCATTATTCCCTAAAGTTGTATAGCCATAAAAACAACTAATTAAGACAAAGCGTTGATCATTTCATGGTTGTTATTATCTGTTGTCAGACTGCCCAGCAAAGATACTGTAACAACGTATACTGCAATCAATAAGTGATGCGTAAATATACCAGTTTTACCACTGCCTCAGAGTTATCAAATTTTATTATTTTATCTAACTAAATTAGGTGGGAAATGGCACCTCTGTGTTCTTTTCAATTTAATGTTCTTTGCTTATTAGTGAAATCAAATCTTTTTTCCAAAAACCAATTCCTTATATTTGATTTTTCTTGTGTAAACTGTCTGCTCACATGCTTTGATCATTTGCTTCATCCTTTCAAACAGCCTGGAAATGCCTGTCTGAAACTTTGGCAGCAACGATAGATAATGTATCAGCCATTTGCAGCCTGTTATTGTTAGCTCCTGACACTGCTATTTTTGGCAAGGGACTTTAGTTCTGATCGTGGTCTTTAGCTCAGTCTAGTTAAAAGAATTTCAGCCCAGGGAACTTAAACCATCACCGTTTCCTCCTGCTGTCTTTAACAAATGATGAGGCTGGAAAGACAGCAGAGTGAGGAAGGATGCTCCAGTGGGAGGTAGGAGGAGCTTGTTTCTGCTTGTTTGTGATTCAGCGTGTCACCAGCGTGTTACTCCTTGTTCAAAAACCTGAATCAGTCCTGTTGGATCACTCATGCTTTCTGACTCACGTCTCACAGCTCTCTTTAGATGAAGTGAAATCTAATAGATAAACAAGAATGTTTTCTGGCTGATGCTTTGTCTAGTCCTTTGCTCTAAATTAGCCTTTTCCAGGTACCCCGGAGCTGGACAGAGGTAGTTTCTGTCATTATAACTGAGATGATACAAGATCTGGGGTGTAGAAATAGAGTTATTCCTCCCTTCTTCTCCCTAAACCTTAGGTCCAGTCACCACTAAATTTTGCCTAGTCTATCTGCTAAATATCTCTTGAATGCTTCGCATTCTTGCCAGCCAGGCTGCTGCCACCTTAGCACAGGGCCTGGGTTGCTCAGACTACTGCAAACCTCCCCTCAAGGCTTCCCAAGGTTGTTCTTGCTTCTTTGCAGTCCATTCTACAACCAGTAAAACTTGGCTAAAAAAAAAAAAGCGAGCCAGGGTGAATTTAGAGGGGGTGCATTGGCAAGTCCTTCTGGTTTGAGTGATTTGATTGACTTTTTCAGCAAAATTTTATGGCTGAGGGGATTGACAGAGGGGGAGAGGGGGTGGTGAGGGGGGTAAAAGAGTGTTGCATAGCCTCTGAAACTGGCAGGCACTCAATTCAAGTTCATTGAGTGACATTCCTAAAGCCCAATGGAGCAGAAAAACATGTGTGGTCAGAGGGGACTGAGGTACAAAGTAACATAGGGCATGATGACATGCTACATTTGTTAATCTTCCAAAGGCAGCCATGTAGATCTTATGGGATGAAGTGGGAAGACATCAAATATAGGCAATCAATGTGTTCAATTCAACAGTTAATAGACACAAGGCACCAAGTGAAGAGCTGCAGAAACTGCCAGGATAAGCCAACTGCCTTCAGGGAGCTTGAGGTTCTACAACAGGAACAATGCTGTACAAAGCATACTTTTGTAAAGGTGGCAATACAGGCACAAAGAAGGAGGCACAGCATTACAGAGAGATTTAATGACTGAAAGTCGGGGAAGATGTTTGTGAAGGTAGCATTTGAGATGGACCTTTAGGATGGGCATGCATTAGCATGTTGGCTTTATTTGTAGCAAAGAAACTTTAAAGCACAGGGAACCACTTGGGCAAAGAAGCAGAGGTGGGAAGGTCTCCAACACGTGTTAAGGGAAGGTGGTGAATCTATGTGGCTGCAGGAGTAATTTGGTCTGTGGGGAGTTAGACCTAGAAATGTATGTCTGAGTCAATTTATGAAGGACTTTGAACGTCGGGCAGAGAGATTTAGACTTGTGTATTTGCAAAGATAAACTGCAGATTTTTGTGTGTAGGAAAGTGACATGATTCTACCCGTGTTTTAGGCAACAGCTAAACTGGTTCAAACAAGATTAGGTACAAATGTGGCATTTACCTGTCCAGCTGAGAAAGAGGTATTTTAATTACATAATTAAATTCTTTAATGGTGGAGGGGCTTTTACTTCCTAGGGCCAACCACAGCTCTTTTCCAATTTTATAAACAGATTAAAAAAAAAAAAGGCTTCTAGACTTAGCTCTCTGGGAAAACAGAAGTAAATACTGACACAGTCTTGCTTTGTTTTCCCACGAGAGGTCTCCCAGGCGATTTCTCTAATTACCTAGAAAAAAATTTAAACTTGTTTTTCCCTTTAGATTTCAGCAGAGCTGAGGGGTAAATTGCAGTATTGCTTTAGATTCTCCAACTTTGGTTTGGACGCAATATTGGTCTTAAGGGAGTTCCTCCAAGGTCTCTCTGAGCAAGGAATCTCTAGTTATTTGCTCCCGGTAACTAGGAGGTAGCTAAGAACAAAGTAAGAGCGGCGGGGCGCAAGGGGCTTATCTTAAAAAGAAAGAATAAAGGCGGGGGGGGGGTCCCGTCTATCTTTTTAGCATAATTCCGTAGGAAAACTAACTGGGGCAAAAGCCAAGACCTAGCTTCTGGTCAGAGCCTCCGGACCAGATAGGACCTGAGCACTACGGCCAGGGAAGGACAGAGTTTCTGAGCTCTCCCGCAGGCATCACTTAGCACCTAATTCCGCCAGGCTCCCACAGGGGCGGTTGTAGCTACAGCCTAGCGCGCCGCGAAGCCAATAAGAAGCCAGGATTCTCCGCCTGTCTCGAATTCCAACCAATCGGCGGCCCGAACTTTAGCTTACTAGCCGGAGCCTTCGTTGTCTGGGAAGGAAGGCAAGCCCCTTTACAGTTGCCAATAACTGTCATGGCTGCGGCCCCAGGCGGAGGGGACGTGAAGTGAGGAGGGGGCTGGGAGGGGACAGGACGCAGGCGAGGAAGACCGGCCGCCGGGCCCCGGTAAGTACAAGAAGGCCCGTGGCCCAAAAGTGAGGAGCAAGGGGGCGTGGGGCTCAGCCTTCCGCGTCCTCTGAATTCTCGGCCAAGGTGAGGGGAGTCTGGGGTCTGCACCCAGAGAATGGCCTCAGGGGATCCTTTCTCCTGAGGGGAGTCAACGGGATGGCAGTTGTCTCCAGCTCTTGGCCCTTTCCTTCCTCCATGTCCTCAGACTCTTGTTCTCGGCCCAGGCTTGGTCCCTTGAGGGTCTCTCATCAGAAATAAAGCCTCTCGCCAACAAAGAATCCCTGCCTCAGGTTTGTCGGGGCTGGGCCCTGGCCCAGAGGGCGCCCAGGGCTGATGCCATGCGTATTTATAGGCCTCTAGGAGTCCCCACGCCCGGCCCGAATAAAGATCGTTGTGTCTCCTGCGCGCGCTCTTCACTGCTGCCCGGGGCTCTCGAGCCCTCCCTGAGCTGAGATGTTGCAGTTGCTTTTTGCCCCTTCCGTCTTTCCAGAGTCGTTTTAAGACTCCTCAGAAGCAACCATAGGATCACAATACTTGTCATCGTATAAGCGGATTCCTGCCGCCCACCCCTAATGCCCGCTTCTCACAGTCCCTCGCGCGCCACGATGTGAGCCCCTGCCCGGTGCCCAGTGCCAGCTGCAAGCAAAGCCCCGCTCTTTCATTGGTGTGTAACCACCGGCTGCGCTTTGGCGTGTTCATTGACGCGGTCACGTGCTGCTACATCCCACCCTCTCTTCTGAGCTTTTCTGTGGCTCTTGGGGAGAAAAAAGGAGGGAGCTCTATACTGAATCTGTTTCTTTCTGGTACGTGGGTTTGCGCATTGGAGGGAATGATAGTTTCTCATGCTTTATTCAAGACGCTCAGCTTAGTTTCCGTTATTCTGTGGGTACTCTTAGGTGGAAGTGGGGAGGGGGAGTTTTAACGTTTTCATTTTACAGATGTGGAGACTGGAGAGGCAAAGGGTCAGGGCCAGGGTCACCCAGAGCCAGACTAGAATCTGAAAGTCCAGATTCTTCAGTTCTTTATTCACTAGAGCCAATTGTTTCCTAGGTGCGGATCTGAGGAAATCCAGTTCCTTAACTTCTCTGAACCTGTTGGTGGTTTTAAGCATGAAATGAGATGGTGTTTGTAGGATCCCTAGCATGCTGTCTAGCACTTACTAGGTTCTTAACGCATGTTGGCATTCATTCATTTTAAGTAACCACCGGGTAGTTCTCTGGCTGATTTCTTGAATTATTATTTATTGTGGTCTCTCTGTATTTTGGGGCATAAATTATTTCAGTGTTTCTCAGTTGAGAGGGCAGGGAGGGGTGTAGTCAGGAACAAGGTGAAGCTCTTCCTGGGTTTTTGGGAACCATTATAGTGTCATTAAAGATGTTATTAACAGGAATATGTTGCATACAAGAACAGCATGAAGGCAGAAAAATGTCGAGAACCACTGAAGAAAGAAGAAAGAACACTGGTATTTCTTTATGGTACTCTTGGCAAAGAGTACCAAGAAGAGCCAATCTTATTATTCTAAAGAGGTAGTTTAAAAATTTCTTTAAAGCAATGGCACAGTTTAAGTTTCATTATCTAAAGAGTTAAATAAATGTGATCCACGGAATAAAGAAGTTTGAAAATCATTGTAAAGATCAGGACACATCAGAAATGCAGACTATATTTAACCCTGGAACAGGAGATCAGATAAAATCCACAAACACCCTGCCAGTCTTATTTTAGCTGCAGTACTAGCTCTAACTTCCTTGCTCACTGGTTCTCTTTGCCACAACTGCAAAAAGGGAAACCGGCAGATACTGTGGAGTAGTGCCTTGACCAGGGAGGTGAAGTACAAACCATCCCGTTGATGATCAGCTCCCAAATAATTGAGAGTTAACTGCCCTTGAATTCCCACCCCCTCTCACCCTACTGCCCTTCGTTTATGGTGACCCCACATCAGATTAGAGTGGGAGAGCCAGGGCTGGGTGGTGAAATGGAAGAAAACAGAAAGCCCTTCATATTTCTATTTTGGGAAGTTGCTAGGGAGTGCCAGCTCCTAGTGTTGAGAATAAGCCTCTTGGAAGTCTTAACTCCTGTAGAACTAATGAGAAATGAAGGTCATGATCCTTCCATTCCTTCCTGCTGCTCTTTCCTTAATTCAGGCTCAGGGAAACAATTTCTATATGAGAGTGAGGAGCACTAATGTATGATAAATATTACCTGCACCCAAGGCCTTATGTATTTAGCTTTATCTAGGGAGTCAAGTTGAGCTCTGACAGTAGCAGTCTGAGCTGGAAAGACACAAAGCCTCCATTCCTGGTGTTCAAATGAGAAGATTCTAGGTCAGGCTTGGCACCTGCAGGTAAATGTGTGTCAATATTTTTTATCTTGTTATGGTGTCGGTGTTGTTTCCAGGATGGCATCTTTCTTTACCAAAGAGGTAGGCTCCTTTAAAAATATTGTTTAAACCCTGTTTCCAAGCAGGCCTGGATTTGTTTACAGCAGCACAGGTGAACTAAGGGGTAGGCCACAGCTAAAACAGGAATGGTTTTCTCCAAGCTGACCCGCCAGCCAGAATGTGTGGTTTGATGATCAGGGGTTTGTATAATGATAAGCTTGCCTGTGGCTGCCGAGACAGTAGTAAACAGTGTGGGTCCCATGGCATGGCAAGTATGGTAAGGGCCACATTTAGATCCAGTACTGATTCCTGATCTCACATTGATTGCTTTGGGTTTTTCTAGCTCCAAAGACCAGAAGTTATTAGGGGATGGCGGGGGTGCCCGAGAGAAAGAGAACCTTGAAGGGCATAGAGTGGCATTTAGGGAACCAGAAATTTTAGTATACTATAATTAAATGGATCCAGTTTTTGTAATTTCAGGATCCTCTTGAAAAAGAGATTTGTGATACCGATTTTCCTTAGCAGGGAGGTGAACAGAAAAATACTAGGAAACACTTAGAAAAGATGCATGCCGGAGAAAGACTGAAAGGTGTACTCAAAGAGCATAAACCTCCATTGAGTTGACATGTCGCCCAAGGAGGGAATATTGCTTAATAACATAAGGCAGAGCCTATTGCAAAATCAGAATCAAAAGTGCTTACTTTTTAAATTATGGTAAAATATACATAGCATAAAATTTACCATTTTAACAAGTTTTATAGCATTAAGTGCAACATTCACATTGTTGTGCAACCATCACCACTATCTATCTTTAGAAACTTTCTCATTTTCCCAAACTGAAACTCCTGTCCACATTAAATACTAGCTCCAGTTCTCCCCTGTTCCTACGCCTGGCGTCTATCTTTCAACTTGCTGTGATTCTGACTACTCTAGGAACCTCATGTAAGAGGAATCATACGATATTTGTCCCTTTGTGGCTGGCTTTTCTCACTTGACATAATGTCTTTAAGGTTCATCCATATTATAGCATGCGTTAGAGTCTCCTTCCTCTTTAAGACTGAATAATGTGCCATTGTAGGGATACATTTCATTTTGTTTACCCATTCATCTGTCAGTGGATAGGGGTTTCATCCACCTTTTGGCTATTGTGAATAAAAAATGCTCTAATGAACATGGGTGAACAAATATCAGTTTGAGTCCCTGTTTTCACTTCTTTTGGGCATATACCCAAAAGTGAGAAGTTGCTGATTTTTTAAAAGATACATTGGATACATTCACATGGTTTGAAAATTAAAGCAAAAATCAGAAGGTACACACTTGACTAGTCTAAAAAAAATCAAAAGGTACAAAAATATATAGAATAAAAATGTTCCCTCTCACTCCTTCCTACTCCCTAGCTACTCAGTTCCAATTTATTAATTTTTTCATTTGTGGATTATACTTTTGGTTTGAATCTAAGAAATCTAACCCAAGGTCACAAAGGTTTTCTCCTATCTCTTCTTACAGAAGTGTCATAATTTTACATTTAGGTCTGTTATATGATACAAACTGTATTTCCAATTTCTTTTTTTTTGCACCTGAATATTCAATTGTTTCAGCATTATTTGTTTAAAAGACTATCCTTTCTCCGCTGAATTGCCTTTTACCTTTTTTAAAAATCAGTTGACCATGTAAGTCTGGGTCTATTTCTGGACTCTCTGATTCCAGGCTGAAACCACACTGCCTTAATTACTGTAGCTTTATAAGTTGTGAAGTCAGGTGGTGAATATCTTCCAATTTTGTTATTGTGGGGTAGTCTAATTTGAATGTTTCTTATTATGAGTGGAGTTCAACATCTTTTCATGTGTAGAAACTACTGGATTGCTTACTTTTATAGTCTGAGTTAGAAGAGATCATAAAGTCATCCTTTTCCTACCGTCTACCTGATGTATTAATTATCTCCATAATTTTCCAGCCTCTACTTGGTTCCCTCTAGTGATGGGGAACTCATTGCCTCACAGGGAAGACCATTCCATTTTTTTATGCAGTTCTAATTATGTAGAAAGATAATACACATTTTGAGTCTCAGTCTGCCTCTTATGGAGTCCTCCCCCTGGTCCTAGTGCCTGTTTTGGGACCTCCCAGGGTAAGCCTGGCCCTTCTTACCTGTGGTAGCCATACCTTTCTAGCCCTGTCACCTGATGTGTGTTTTTGGCGTACTGGCTATGCATCTTTGGTTCTTTTCACCATTTCTCATGTTGTAGTTTCTCCAAGCTGGTTGCTGCTCTCTGGAAGCCTTCCAGTTTTGTCAGCGTCCTTCTTAAAGTGTGTGATGCACAACTGAACAAAATATTCCAGGTATGCTCTGATATGTACAGAAATCAGACTTACCACTCTCTTGTTGGGGCATGGCATGTCTGTTAATACAGTTTAAATGGGAATGAACTTCGGTGGGCATGCTCACTCATATTGAAATTGCATTTAACTGAGCGGTAGTTGTATACAGTAATTTTTTTTTTTTATTTCAGCATATTATGGGGGTACAGATGTTTAGGTTATGTATGTTGCCCTTGCCCCCTCCCCAAGTCTGAGTTTCAAATATGTCCATCCTTCGGGTGGCGCGCATTGCACTCTTTGTGTGTATACAGTAATTTTTGAACCTAAGTGCAGGACTTAATATTTTTCCCAGTCAAATTGAACCTATTAGATTTGGCCTATCATTTTAGCCTGTTGAGAGCTTCTTGGATCTTGACTTTGATCTCCTTTCCAGGTTTATGTTATTCAAGAACTTGATTAGCATACCATCTGCTTCCTCACCCAAGTCATTGATGAAAATATCGGCTAGAACACCACCAAGCACAGAACCCTGTGGCTTGCTATTAAAAACCTCCCTCCAGCTTAACACAAATCTATCAATTAGTACCCTGTGGGCACAACTATTGAACTAAATACAGATCCCCCAAATTGTGTTTTTGGTGTGTCGGGCATGACTAGAGTATAAGTACAGCTAATGAAGATTGTGCTAGAGGGATTAGAAGGACAGCTGACTCCTCACCTTGCCCTCAGCCTGAGCCTTGGCCTCCCACTCAGCTCTTTTTGACTGTGTTACTGAGCTTGAAAGCATCCGTCCCTTTGTTTTCACCTTTGCTTGTTGTTGCTGCTTTTGCCTAGATACTTGTCATGGCAAATCGAGAATAACGTAATTGTCTTCTAACTTTTCTGCCTGCAATTTTTTTCCCTTCTCCCTCTGATCCATTCTCTACCCTCTTAAAATACTGCAGCCTACTTAGAAACCTTCAGTGACTCCTCAGGGCCTCTCCATCCTGGCCCCTGAGCCTGCCTGTGTGGTCTTTCATTTCTTCACTCCCACCTTGCTC